>VZRR01004735.1:1546-83092 GCA_013398015.1 Oreocharis arfaki | reverse complement strand
CAGCCGGGGGTCGCGGCTTCTCCTGTGGATGTACTGCAGCTTCTCGGGATCACGGGGTCCCTCACGCACCCCGGCTGTGCTCCCCGTCCCCCCTCAGCTCAATCATCTCCCCTCAGAGGGCATCCGTCCCTCAGAGCTGGCTCTGCGGGCTGCGCTGAGGGCTGCGCTGCGTTGTTTGCTGTAATGCGTGCGCTCGGCGCTTTTGCCCCATCTGCGGTGACCCCTCGGGACGCCTTAGTTAGAGAGACCTTTGGGAAGCGAAGTGCATTTCGCAAAACCAAGATTTACTCAGGTGCATGTGATCAAAGTACTGGATGCTAAATATCACGCCCCTCAAGACAGATAAAGGACCTACATCTCGCTGCTAAAAGCCTTGAAAATCCACCTGTGCTGCTGAAACTGTGGGGCATCAAACTAGTAGCGTGATTTTGATTCGGGGTTAGGGTTCTTTTGTAGTTGTCACTGATGTTTATGTTTGAGACTTTGCCAGCCCCTCACTGTGCGATTGCAAGCACCAGGCAGCTGCTTGTAGCAGGAGCGGAGTTTTCAGCTCGTGGCCCCTTTCCAAGAGCAGAAACTTGAACGAGGCCATCGAGTGTCTGAGTTAGCTGCAGCAAGGTTTTGAAGAACCAGAATCACAGAGTCAATTACGTTGGAAAAGACCTTTGAGATTATCGAGTCCAACCTTTGACCAAACACCACCTTGTCAACTAGACCAGAGTGCCACGTCCACTCATTCCTTAAACACCTCCAGGGACAGTGACTCCACCACTTTCTGGGCAGCCCATTCCAATGTTTAGACACCCTTTCTTTGAAGAAATTCTTCCTTATATCCAACCTGAAACTCTGGAGAGGAGGCTGACCCCCACCTGGCTACAGCCTCCTTTCAGGCAGTTGTAGAGAGCAGTAAGGTCCCATCCTGAGCCTCTTTTTCTCCAGACTAAACATCCCCAGCTCCCTCAGCCACTCCTCATAGGACTTGTGCCCCAGACCCTTCCCCAGTTTCCTTGCCCTTCCCTGGACCTGCTCCAGCACCTCAGCATCATTCTTGAATTGAGGGTCCCAGAACCGGGCACAGCACTCTAGCTGCAGCCTCGAGGCCCCGTGCCAGGCAGAGAAGACAAGGCAGCTGCTTAGGTTTTGGGGCCTATTTTCAAAGGCACAGAACATCCCATTATTTTAATCTTGCCTCACACTTTTGAAGTAGCCACGGGGAAAGCACACTCTTGCAGAATGGGCAAGGCTTTTGTCAAACCCAGCTCACATAGGAGTGTTTTTTGTTGGGTCAGTACAAGGCCTAGCAAATCTTGAAATAATTCTGCTCAGCAGCAGGTGGCAGGCTGGTTCCATTTTTAGTCACCTGGGGCTCCCTCAACTCAAATAAATCTTTTACCGATAGATGGCACTTGTCTCGGGATGAGAGCTGTTCGGTGGTGGTGGGAGCTAACCAGAATCACACGGCTCAGGAAACAGCTACTGAAATTAAATCTCTGTAATTTTCAGCCATTCATTTCTGGCCTTGTCAAGATGTATTACATAGCTATAATGGTGCTCTGAAAAAGCCTGAATCTAACGCAATTTATTTTAGCACTAATTTACAGTACAGGAGATAGAGAATCTTAACAGAATGTTATGCTATTGCTAAAAATTCCTAAACAAAACTAGGTTCTGAAAGATTTAGCTGCATTAAAATACAGCGTAAAATCAATACCTGTCCTGAAAAACAATATTATTAATTTTCTTCTCCTAGTAAAGTTTTTAAACACCGTCTATAGAAAGCCTCTTACACACAGAGATTTTCTTAATGGTGCCTGTTTCTAACATAATAGGTTATAGTAAGATCAGTTGTAAATATTACATAAATATTTAGGTCAGTGGGAAATAAATTAAAGAATTTAATTTGAGATTTTTAAAAACACAAATGAAACTAAAAGCGTAGGTTGAGCATGAACTGCTAATGACTACAATGATTATTATGTGGTGACACATCCATAGCAAACCAAAGATGACTAACCTATTTTTTGAGTTGGACTTTCTTACTCTATCAGCCTTTCTACCTTTTAACTGCCCTTCTACATCCACCTGCACTTGCCAAGTGGCTTTATATGCTTTCTATGACAACTGTAACTCAGCGTTGTAAAGCACAGAAGTGACTCGTGACTTAAATATTTAATTTGAAACATTTCATATTTTCATAAACCAAATAATAACCTTATTTTCCCTTGTCTAGGGACATAAAGTATCTTCATCCTTATTGACAGAATCTCTTTCTTGCCACTGTAAATGAAAGCAGAATTCTGGTTCTTCATCATTTATAGCTGCTAGTGTAAATTGGCCAAGTGGAGGACAGTGCTTATAATAAAATTGATTAATACATCATTAGTCAATAATACATAACTAGGCATTTATCCAAACCATGATAACCTAAACATTGAATTCTTTTAAACTGCAATAACATCAGAAAAGGTAGCACGCATAAAAGATAAAAGGGAAACAGGTTTGGAATTGGCTTGGGATTATCTGAGATAGCAGAGCCAAACTAATTAGTACCCTGCTAGCATCCTGCATCTCTTGTTTTTATCTGTGACTGTGAGTATTATTGTGCTTGCATTTTGTAGTGATATCTTTATATTGCTCAAGTGAATTACTCACTGACATACAAGGTCACATGAGAAGGAAGCCAAACAGCATTGTTAATGTATTTTATTGCAAAATATGGACTGCACTGTGTCCATGTTTCTTCATGAAAAGCAATGCTTTTGCTGTTAAAGCTGCACTAATTTCCTGTGAACGATGTGCTGCTCTTGGAAAGTCAGTTCAGTCTGTGCTGTGTGACTGACCTATCAGTGGAATTACAAACCAGAACTACAGATCAGAAGCGCACCTTGTTATGTGATTTTATCAAAAAAAGTGGAAGATGCAAAGCAATGGAATGTCAATTTTATGCAGCATCTGGAGATCCATATTTGCATGGCGTTATGACACAAGGATGTAACATACAAAAAATAAGTGGAGTTTTCCTGTGGGTTTCATTTGCTCTAAACTGATGGAAGATGTACTTCTTTTAAAAAAAAGATACTTGTCTGATAATACCTTCACAGTGTATCAGATTCAGTGTGTACTTTCAGCTTGTTAATGCACCATCCCTTGTTCCTGTCGTAATAGGAAATGATTGATGTTCAGGAAAGGAGTTACAAGTTTGGTCATTTCAGCATTTCTAAGAAATCATCTCCTGTTTTTCCAGAAGCATGAATATTTCCAGATGGAGAGTAGGGCTGTGTTAATGGAAAGGACAATTTACTTACACATTCACATAACCTTTTCATTATGAAGATCGGCAGACCTGGAAAAGCTTGGCCCCATTTCCTGGCCAAAACAGCATCACTCTGCTGTTTACATTCTACCTGAGAGAAGAATGCAAATGTTGGCACTGTTAATGTTCACAACTCAATTCCTTGTTGAAGTCAGATGGAAAAAATACAACACTCCCAGGTAAAAAAAATTATAAAGCTGTTTGGCATCAAAGTGGAATTCAGCCTTTCATTTTAGCATGGCAGCACAACAGGCAGGTTTGTCTCCAAGCAGACCAAACACTGTCCCTGTAATCATGAACATGCATCCCCAAATGACAGCAGGGAAAAGGCTTACGGGCTGAAAATAGCAAGAGGAGCGGCTGAACCTGGAAATCTGAGTTCAAATGTGTCCTACTTCTCTGTTTTCTCGTCCTGCTAAAGAAAGAGTTCTTCAGAGGTGACATGGTTTTGTCTGCAAAAATATACAGAAACTGCAAGACAATTATGAAGGAAATAACCAACTGCAGTTGCTTGGTCCAAATGTAAAGGGGTTCTTTTAAGATTATGTTAGTGATTTTTTTATGGTAATGTCTTCTGAGTTCTAGTCATAACTTTGATTTGTTGTGTAACCTCAGCTGTGCCTGCCCTAATTATTCTTCTACCAACCTGATTAGTATCTGTGTTAAGATTGACATTTTTGCCTGAAAAAGGCTTGCAAGTTTTTAAATAGCACCAAACACATGCTTTGTGCTATCACTGAGCATGGCACATTTGGGGCACTGCACAGTAACTGATAAACAGTCCCAAATACTATTATCTCGCATTTCTTACTCTTTAATTGAGAAAAGACTATGAGGTGACAATGAGAGAAAGGTTTGTCAGTTTAGGGACAGTGGGAAAATTAAATACGACATCTTGAGAAGCCTAATCAAGAGTTCTGGTATTTGGATGAGGTATAGTTATTATGATCACTATATATGGTTAGAGGCAAGGCAAAAATATGCAGGTATCTGTGACAAAATGCAAAACCAAGTAGGAATTAGGAATGGGTTTCAGTCTGCAGTATTTCTCTTTGTATCAGAGCCACAAATGTGCCCAGAAGCCCAAGGTCACAAGCTGAACATGATATTTAGATTCTGTTTTCCTCACTCAACCATGTATACCTGATTACAGTGTGGTGGATGCCCCATCCTTAAAAGCATTGTCAGGTTGGATGGGGGGCTGAATTACCTCATCTAGTTGAAGACATCCCTGCTCATTGCAGGAGCATTGGTCTAGATAACCTTTACAGGTCCTTTCCAACCCAAACTATTTTATGATTGCACTTTGCACCCCATTTCTACCCTCCTCGGCTAGGACCTGAGCTGAGAACAGCGCCCAAGTAGCTGCCCGCACGTTTGGCCACAGACATAAATTCATAGCTCCACCCTACTGCGTAGGCTCAAAGGCAGAAGCCCAACCCAGTGGCTTCACTGGGACCACTGATGTAAGGGTGAAAGGATCGGATCCAACCAGAGCAGCCCAGCAGACACAGCACTTGTACCGCCAAAGAGTAATTTGTCACTTAATCGCTCTCTTTCAGGAAGCCTGCCTGCCCAGGGGGAGGGGAGCCATGTGCTCAAGCAGGCTTTTGATCTCAGTGAAGCTCAGAGGGCTTTGCTAGCGCATTCATAAAGGACTGTGCAGCAACTAATTAATGACTCGAAATTATATCGGCCATGGTTTGCAGGCTTGTTTCAGTATATGAAGACAAGCTGTAAAGCCGGAGTGGTGAACTGTTTATTTTGAGACAGGACAAAGTAGTCTCCACCTCTCTCCTGATGGTGATTTTCTGTCAGCCTTCTAGGTGTGCCTTCCTGTGAGTTTTAGAGGTACTGTCAATGTCCTGCTTTAATGCAAAGTTGTAAAAATCATAGGACAAGTTACCCCACCGATTTCCAAATTACACAAGGATGATTATCATCTGCCTCTACAAGCAATGATTTACAGCCATTACCATTGAGAACTTGCTGTTGGGAACTGAAAGCAATGTTCTCTGAAGGATTTGGGGCCAGAAATCCTTGTAAAGCTGAGCACTGTGGGCTACAGGGTGCAGGCAGATACACTCCTGTAACATCCTTTCTCAAAACACACAACAGGAAGTGCAGCTTTGTGCTACCTGATTGAATATTCTAGTGATTTTCTGGTCAGCACATGGTGCTAATTTTATCAGCTTGGTTTTAAAATCAATGCATGGAGAGTGCAGTGTGTCTCACCTTCCCCTCCATAGATGGAACTGCACAACATGCATTCACATAGCTGTAAAGCTGTTGCTATTGGCTTTGGTGCTGCTAGCACTGTTCTAAACAGATGCATTTGAATACAGACTGTGCAGCCAACCCCAGCTTATTTGGTATTCACAAACCGCAACAGCGTATTAGGCATCAATTATATATGACTAATTATATTAATTATAATGGATGGGAATTATATTAGGTTTGAGAATTATTTAAAGGGAACTAGAAATTAAAGCAACAGGATGTCGATCTGGCTGTCATAGACTTGTTCTTCATGGCCTTGAGCAGCATGGGTTGCCATTCATCTCTAATTTTCAAAAGACAAGGTGAAGGTAATGGTATGTACCTTCTTTGTAAAACCAATGACATCCTGTTATAAACAGAAATATTAATTGTAATTTCAAATCTTCCAGCACTACAGTTTTAAAATCATAGGCTCATAGAATGGCTTGGGTTGGAAGGGACCTTAAAGATCATCTAATTCCAGCCCCCCTGCCATGAGCAGGGACACCTTCTACTCGTCCAGGTTGTTCCATGCCCCATCCAGCCAAGCCTTGAATAGTGACAGGGATGGGGCATCCACAACTTCTCTGGGCAGCCTGTGCCAGTGTCTCACCATCCTCACAGTAAAAAAATATAAAAATCATTTTATAAAGCTAAATAGTTCTGACCACTTTGTCCATAAAAGGAGGAAAATCCTACCAAAATCTGCCTTAAAAATAGAAATAAAAAAATATCGCTCTTTGTAAGAGTATTTCCAAGTGAGCTGGAATTCCATAAAGACCTGAGCTTGAATCTGGTCTGAAATGGGACATTTCTGTCATCTTAGACATTTGGAAGGCCCTCTGAAAGTGACATTTTGAGTGATAGGTTCAGACACTGGGACAGAGCAAACCTAATAATCCAAGTAGGATATTCAGAGAAAAGAGAAATTCATTAGAGAGTGATCTCACCAACTTCACTTCTGCCTCCACCTTGCCAGCTGCAAAACGGGAATAAACACAACAGCTCATTTTGAGGGGATTTGTTAATGTTTATAAGACACTTCATACGTGTGAAGCAATACAGACAAAGTTTGCCAAACGTGGGTGGATGGCTGGGAGCTTTGTCAGTTCAGCAAGTCCTTTCTTCTTCACAGAGGTCCTGGTCCTGCAATAGGCCTAGACAGGAATCAATTCCAGGTATCAAGGTCTGTAGCCAAAAGGGCAGGACATCTCCCAGAAAGTTGTTTCTCCTGTCATGGAACTGCACACAAAAGGCATAGAAAAGTGAATGGGAAAATAGTCCATTTTAACAAAAAATGTTGTGCTGAAAGAGCTTGGCACAGTTTGTTACCTGCATTTCCTCACACTGTGACACAGACTCATTTCTTAACACACAAGTTTCGTAATCCCAACATCCTTCCATTCTGCCAATCAGTCCGAAACACTCGGCTGCATCCACAGCAGCAGAGGAAGCACCAAGGCCCACCCTCTGCCACTAAGGCCTATTGGCACAGAATGTCAATTATTAATTTCATAATCACCAAAAAAGAGGGTGGTTTCAAACAGTTTGCTTAGTGGGAATTATTGTGTCCTGTGTGCTAACTTCCTAACAGTGCCACAGAAACTATATAGACAAATAGAAGTTGATCTAAGCCAGAAATCATGCTTGGGACATTTCTAAAAATTAACAGGATAGGATCACTCATAAGAGCCCAGGAATGTTCTGTTTTCTTCTGAATCTGCTTTTTATCCTGATTCTGATGTTCTGATTACCTTCCTTCTTGAGCTGGAGAGCTTGTCACAGCTAGTAATGGAAGGCATCTTTTCATCACAGGTACGTCCATAAGGTGCATAGCTAGCACCACTGAAAAGGAGTGTTAAAATATAAAATCTAGCAATTTAGGGACAGCATTGGGAAAATAAAGAAGCCTGTCAAGCACCATTTCCATTTCCAACTATCTCTGCCTTCTCAGAATCTGAAAAGCGGGTCTCAGCTTTTCCACGTTTGGCTGAAACACCACGTAAAACGTATTTGCACATGTGACAATGCTGGTTGCATTCAGAGGCTGTTGTCATTGCCTGGATGGGATATGATAATCTGCAAAAGCCTTTAGTCTGCAAGATGTGATTAACTGTGAAAAGCAGAGTTATTAAAACAGATTGGAGCAGGCTGTGAAATGTTTCTCTTGAATCTGTATATACTCCACTTCCACGTCTGGAGGAGGAGGCCACTTAAGAAACACTGGCTCACATGTATATCCTTTTGTAGGGACATGCAGAACTTAAAATTGTTTTCCTCTATTAGCTTTTCTTTTGGTCCTGTTTATTATTCTGTAGTTACTCTACCAACTCTTTGATCTGATGAAAAAAAGCACATTTCTGGTAGTCAGCAGACCTGGTTTCTATTTACATTCTGCTATTAGAGTGATTTGGCATAAATTTCTGTCGACAATGACTCAGACCAGGGAATTTTTCTGCCTGAAAACTAACCTAGTAAAAACCTCACAATGTTAGTTTTCAGCTAAATCCATGACTGCATTAACCAGGTGGTGCACGCATTCTCCCCAGTGCCTGTGCTCAGGGAAGGCAGGAACAATTAGCTGGGGACAGGAGGAAGGAGTGGTGTCCTGGGCTTGGCAGCAGCCCTGCCTCATCCCTCAGGAACTGTTTGTGGAGCTGCAATGATTAATTTTAAAGCAAAGATGTGGTGCATACCAAGGTCTGTGGTGCTAAATGCACTAGCTGGAGCCCTCCCAAATGGAAAATACATTAGAAAAGGCAATGTGTGCAGGACACGAGTTATAGCTTGGACTAGGCCAGTGCTGTGGGACAGGTGACAATTCTGGTGACTCCAAGGGCTGCCTGCTGGGGATACCTGATGGAAATTTCCTCCTTCAGTGCTGAACATAGTGACTGCAGCTGTGACCAGCACAGGCACATGAGCCCGAGCAGACTGAGCAGAGAGGCACCTCCTCCTGGCCTCCAAGCCAGGAAAAGCTGCCCTAGGAAGAGCCGTGCTGTGTCACCCCACTGGAGCTGCACTGATGTATTACATGGGGGAAAAGCCCTGTTGTTCTGGGCATCACCTGTGCCAGCTCTGAAACACAGACTTTCCACTGGCCTCAGGAAAGGCCTCCACAGCTTTCCACTGCCCAACAGGAATAAATAGCAAAGTCATTAAGTGCGTCTTCTCTTTGGCACAGCAGCATGTTTTAATAACCCCTGCCCCAGCAAACTCTTCATTCCCAAAGAGAACAATGCAATGCATTTAACATTCTTCTGATTAATATTTATGGCTACAAGCCACTCATTGTTTTTACTGCATAGCTGCTAATCAATAGGGGCTCCAGAAAACAGCAGGACAAGCCAGGGTAAACTGTGGAAGCCTTAGTTCTTCAAAAACTAGGGAAAATGGCAAGAGGTTCTCCCCCTCACCTACATTTTTGCAGTTTGTTTTAAAAGCAGAACTTTTATTTGGGCTCATAAATCTACACTTAAGTGTCTCAGTGTGCTGACACAGGTTTGGAAGTGTTTATCTTAGCACTTGTGCAGCCTCATTAGTGTGGAATGTTCAGACTCGCTCTTGCACTTACCTGTAGAGTTATATATTGTGCGCTGGAACGCTGTATTAATAACCCCACTGTATCTCCAACACTTTCACAGTAATTGCTCCCCCAGGTGCTGCTTTCCAGAGATTTCTACGTTTTAGCCTTTGAAAGACAAGTAGGCCTTGTTTTACTCTGAAGTTGATGGGAAAGGATATACCGTGAAATTTGGCCCTATTCTAATTCAGTGCCTAACTGATAGGTTGGAGATGGTGATCTGGAAACCTGAGCAAGGTTATACTACATTTACTCACAAAGACAAGGCAAACATTAAACTATAATTCCTGAAGACCTGGGCACTGATGCTTCCTTGTCTTGTGCTTTTCTTGTCTTCAGATTAAGAAAATAATGCATATTAAAACTGCTAAAGAATATTTTATGCATATATAAACACCAGTACATCTTTACAGTATGATAATTGCAGTGGTAGTAATAGAAATTGCTAACATGTTACATTTCCGGGATGAAACCACACTCTGTACATTTTATATACACTGAACTTAACAGGCAGGCCAGCAACAAGGCAGAGGTGATGGTAATTACACCCCCCCACCCCCCCCCAAAATACAAGTGTGGGGAAAAACCACAGACAGCTGGGATCACATCCTTTTAAGTCTTTATTTGCCAGTTAAGATCCTTTTATTCCATCAATGCAAATATGCAGAACAGCAGGAAACCATGTTTTAAGCAGCACATACCAGTTGGCTGAGAATAAACTAACTACATTCCCCAAGCAATGTAAAAGTAACAATGCACATCATCTTCCAAAAGAAGAAACAAACAGATATTGCAGCCCAGAGGCACAGCAGGCAGCTTCCGTACAAAGTAGTTTGGCTGTTTAAAATGCTAGAACCAGTCCTTGCCCATTTCTCCAACCCCACCCCCAAAAGTCCTAGTATAATTTAACCACTTTTTTTTTTTGCTATCTACATAATATATAAAATATAAACTCTGTTTACTTATAACACTTACTTTTCTTGATAAATAGCTCTTTAAAATATCTACTGTACATATGTCCATGCGTTGACATTATATATATATAGCATTTATATATATGTATGTATGTCTGGAAAACAATAAATATATACTTAATATTGACACAGCAACAAACTGAACAAATTCTCATTTTCAAAATCAAATAAAAGCAAACCAGTGGGAGAGAAACAATGAGTGTTGCTTGTGAAGCACAGCATAGCAGGGAGCTTTGATTCCTGCCCTGGCTGGGCACTCGGAATGCCCCGTGCTTGAGCAGTTGGGGTGTTCACCTGTCCTGTAATGGACCTGTGTTAAAAGTCACTTCAAGTTGTAGTCAGCCACCCTGTATGCCGTGTGTAACAGACTGAGCAGGAGCTCAGTGGGTAACGAGGGAGACTCGCCTCCAGGTTTGCAATGGAATGAGAAAGAGAGAGGGCAGGGAAGCGAGTCCAATGGATGGTATAAAAAAAGGAAAACAAATAATGAACAGCACATGGCTGGAAGGTCATAAACAACCAAGGTAAACAAGTCAATAGAGTTAAGTGCTTTTAAAAATGATGGCTAGCATTGCTGCAAAAAGTATCTTGATTATCTGTTCCCAACTCCATGGAATGAACTAGTTTTCCCACTGCCACAAGAAGACAAATGAAACCCAGGAGGCCAAATTCAGATGCTAGAAATGGGGTCACTGTAAGACACTGTGAGGGTGCAGGTTCAGAGCTGAACCTGTCCAAGGGCAGCTGAATTCACTGAACATCCTTAAACCAAATGGATGAGATTTTTAAAGTATGAATTTTAAAAAATCTAATTATAAAAAAAAACCTCAACAAAAAGGCCCCCACACCCAACCCCAAACAGTTAATTTCACACATGCCAAAACATAATAAAGATAGATTTTTAAAACTTTTCATTTCAAAACAGCATTTCTTAAAAATGGAACTTAATCCCAAAAGAAAAAAATGTAAATAACCTTATACAAACGTGTTCAGTTTTGGATTGACCATAGCCATTCTGTTTATTCATTTTACTCAAAATGCTGAATAAAAGCTATTTCAGTCTGACCTACGCTGATACCCTTCTTTCCCCAATCCCAAGGCCTCCATCTGGCAGCTTCAAAAAAGACATTACTTGTTTGGTCTGTGGTTTCATACACTCATTAAGTCATGAGGTTCTGACATCAGTTCATGAATGCAGCATTATGTGTAGTGCCATTTACTTAAAAATTTCTTCTTTTCACGAGCAAATGGAAGTGGGCAATTAAGGGGAAATTATTTTTATTGGACAGACTTCACCCAGCAGCTCAAGAAAGAGGAAATTTTAAAGCAGATAAGACTGCCAAATATTATTCAGTCACACTTCATCTCCAAAATTTACAAACTCTGCTCCCCACAAGTAACAACTTCAACAACAAAAAGAAACTGCTGTCCTGAATAATCCTGCCATTTCACAACTAGCCCCAGATACCCAGAGAGCACTGCAGAGGTCAGAAATCCAGTGTTGAGTTTCATACATACTAAGGGTACATCACTGGGCCACTGGAACACCACACCAGTGTGGAGTATCTGCACAAAGCTAGAACTCTGTTGGGTACTTTTAAACCCTTGTAAATACAGAACTTAACAGTGAATAGACTTCATAATTAGTGATATTTTATGCTGAAGGACATAAATAAAAGTCAAACACAAAAATTCCCAGCAACATGAAGTTCTGTCATCACTCATTTCTGAATCTCTGCAAAAACAACACCAAGATACTATGTTTACCTTTACCCATTAAATAAAATATGCCTTGTCTTGGTAGATCAATGAATCATTTTAAATTGTCTGGGTCTATTTGTATGGACAGAAAAATAAACAAGAAATTGAATTGTCCTTGTGCTGTGACCACACGCAGCAGAAAAGCATTCCTTTTTTTGAATGGCTGAACTTCCCAGGACAGCTGTTTACTTGTACAGTCACTTTTTTGAAAGTTATGGAAAAGAAGGGAACACTTAAGTGCAAAGTGGATAGTGCCTCTGATTGCCCGATGCTGGCTGGGCAGGAATTTCTCATGCTTCCAGCCAAAGCAAAGGATGAGCTCCAGAGCAGCCCATCCTGAGCCGAAACTTACTGAGGCATGCCCCGATTCTCTGCCGTGTTGGCTGCATGGGTAAGGTCCCTACGTGGTATTTTCTAACTACACAGCTGAAGTACTACAGATTTAACACATGCACAATACCAGATATAGGAAACCTCAAGCTCCTGCAGAGTTCTTATGCTTCCATGTAGGACTTCACTGAGATCAGCACTGAGGATGTGCATACCCAGCAGGAGTACAGGACAGATCCTGCTTCCCCAAGGGCAGGGTCCCTTCTCGGGCTCCCACACACAGAGGTGGAGCAAGGCTGCTGCTGTCACGCTCAGGAGGTGCAGCCCTCACCCTCCACGCCACCAGCGTATCCTCCCTGTAGGGCAGGCACAGAGGTACCAGCCTGCAGACACCTTCCTGCTGCTCCCTGCTGCAGTCACCACCCTCCCTTTGGACACGTTTAAGGAGTTCAGTTGTGCCCTGCTGTCACACAGAGTAGGGCTGCCCTACCCCTGGTGTGAACCCCAGTGCAATGCCCATGGGAAGAAAGACATCCTCTCTCAGCTGACTGTCCCAGCACTGAAACAGAGCCCTGAAGAGCAGCAAAGCTCACCCTTTGGCTCTTTCTGTCTTTGGCAACAGACCATAATGATCGGTATCCTATGTGCACAGGTTGACGGCAAAGGAAAGAGCCTCTCCAACAGCAGCCCTGGGAAAGAGGAAAGAAATTTCCTACCTAGTGTATGAACAACTTCATTTGGGGGCTACTGTAAATTCCAGCAGTAGCTGCAGTTTGGCTCTTAGGCCTGCACCAATTTAGCAGCATTCATCTCAAACCTTGTGGCACAGCATTAAAAGTGCAATTCCAAATATACATTTCCTGGGGTGGTACCGCTTCCGAGTTCAATCAAGTACATCTCTGCTATCTGCTGCCCAAATTCCTAAACCCAGCATGAACTCCAGAGGCTACTTAGGGCAATTCAATGTACTTCCAACTGTACCAAAGGAGCAGAGGGCTGGATGCTGCCAAGAATGATCCCAGACTGTAGAAAAACAATTTGTCAGAATAATAAAACACATTCAATAAATAAACCATTTCTTTCCTCCTCTAAGCCGGGTGGAAGTTTAGTATGCTTACACTTGACACTGCAGCACCTTCACCTCCTGGAGAATGGAATACCTGCCGTACAATCCTGAACATATGCAGCTCCTGCTGCTATACCCCCGTTAGGTAACATAAATGTAGCATCTCTGTTGCCATCAGAGGAGGAGGTCCCACCCTGTCCCTGCTCTCTCTCTGGGGGAGCACAACAAGCTGTACAAGATACGACCCATCTGCAAGCCAGTGCTAACAGCAGCATCAGATGTCTGTGTAACCAAAACATTGGATTTTTTCTGCTGCATCAGTAGGTCTGCACAGAGGATGGATGATGCCTGTCAATGAAACCTTTGGATCAAGGGCAGAAAGTTTGAGCTCAGTAGTACTATCCCTACACACTGTGTCTCGCCTGTTCGCTGCAGAGGCAGGGAACAGGATTCCAACTGGCATCACAAAACCCAGAAAGACACGGAGAAGAAGAAAACACAGATAGGAAAACCAGCCAACATTTGTGCACCAAAACAAAGTTCAAAGACATAAAGAGCAACTCCAGCACAATCGCCAAACCACTGAGAAGAAAGATTCACAGACATTTTGGTCCATGTTTGGTTCCACTTTTGGATGATGTTTAACTAGACATGGTTAATTATCCACCAGGCTTGCATTCATGACTTGAACTAGCCACTCTTTTCCATATATGGGTTTTGCTTCACTGTATGAAAACTCTCTTGATCCCCTTGGGGGTAATTCTATTTTTCAGGAGACAGATTGGTGATTTCTTGATCAAACCCTATCTTCTGTGTTACTTACTTTTCAGGGCAGGAACTGGATAGCATGGTATATACCATGACAGTTGCAATGGGAAATTCCTATTGGCACAGATACTACCTCTGGAATTCTCAGATAAACCCATTTTTAAGAAAAACAACCAAACTTGTCAAGGGCTGCTTCCAAGAAGGAATGATGAAGGCTTGCCCAAGGTTTTAGCAGAAACAGCCAGCCCCACAAAGAGTTTTTAGAACTGACAGAACAACATGGATAGAAACAATTCTCCCCTAGGGTGCAGTTTTGCAGTATTACATTATTCCTTCATCAGTCACACTATTACACTTTGGGGACTATTTAATGAAAGGTCACACATATGCTCTTGAAATATTAAGCACACATGAATAATTTTGGGCTGGGACTCAAGTTTCCTAACTTCAGCCACCTCAAAATTTAGAAGCCAAGATTCTCTGTAAAGGAGGCATTTCCAGTGGACACCTCTTTTTATATTAGTCCTAGGATGAACTGAGTCAGCCTTTGGAGAGCTCTCTCTGTATTGACTGCTGTGTCCTTGCTGATCAGGACAAGACACCCAACTCTGAGCTGACTGAAGTCAGATAAGATGAACCACACTACTGTTGCCCTCCTGTTCAAAAACCTGAAGTTCTAGAACTGAGCATAGGGCAGACAAGAGCTCACAGCAATCAGAGTCGTTTGCAGGAAAAACCCTAGAGAAGTTCTTAGTGCTCCTAAAAACAGCAAAACTGTAAGTGGTTTAAAAAAAAAAAAAATCTAAATTACTCTGATAGTTCTCTTTCCAGCCTAAAATGGCAACACTAATGTGACGGCCTTGAGAAAGAGGGTCATATTTTCTCTTTAGATTTACTCCTCATCTGAATGTTCTCTTATTTCTCCTACTCAAAATTAACAAAAAAAACCTGAAAAGGTTTTTCTCAAGTTTAATATGATTTAGTGCTATATGCTTGTGTTCTACTATTTTACTATCTGAAGACCTAGCGCTGTGAACACATCAGCACTGGAGCAGCTTTATGCAGAAAAACAGTATCCCTACTTACTGGGATAAATCATGTGCCTTTCACTGTATTCTTTCAAGAAGATATTCTCAAAAGAATAATTATTTCAAGACTTCTATCTAAAATATTAAAAAGAAGAACAGGACAAACATAGCAAAAGAGTTTGTCCACCCCTGCACTGGTGACAGGGAATGATTAATACAGTACCAGTAGCTGGCCACTTTAAAGAGATGAGGAGGCTGGGGGTCCTATGTAATTTTTTTCCTTGTAAATGGATGGGAAATTTTCTCATCCCTTTTGTTTTTCACTCACACTCACCATTTGGTGGAGTTGAGAGCTTCTGGGTTGAGGGATATGAAATTACTTGTTGGTGTGCATGTCTCAAGTATGAGTTCACAGAGATTTAAAAGAACGCCGCTCATCTAAACATCATATGGTTTTGGGTTGTATTCCTACTGATTTCCACCTACAACCAAAACACAAGATGAATTCACTCAAAAGTCAGTCCCCAAACACAGGAAATTTTGTGCAAATCTTCATGAGACTAGACTGAGTTTGGCTGTATAATAAACCCCATTATCACTACTGTGTCGTGCCACTTGCCGTCCATGAAGGTTTTCCACAACCCATTTTAATCAGCAAACCCGTAACACTGAAGCTTACCAGGAGCTCCCAGAAGACCCTCCCTCCCCAAATACCCGGGCATATGCACTGTGGTTGAGGACTGCTTTGTTTTAAAAGCCACACATTTTCCTATTTAAATGTGCTTTAAAAAAACAAAACAAAACAAAACAATAAACCAAAACCAAACCAAACAAAAAACAACTATGAACCCAACACAGAGAAGCTCCTAACAGGCTGTATGAAAAGTGAGCTGCCAAGATTTTCTGAATCATGCAACACTTTCACATCAAGTCCTGTTATTCTATGTGTTGGTTGGAGGTGTAGTAATACAGCATGGTGGTGTCAGCTGTCATGGTAGGAACCATTCATGTCAGACACTACAGAAAATTTAATGACATGACAGTACCTTCACAGCCCTCTGGTAGGTAAGGAAAATCTAAAAGGATCTTCCCAACCTTTCACAGTAAACACAATTGGATAATCTAAAGCACCTGCAAGCAGGGGATGAGTCCGTGATATATCTTTGCAATCAGCCAGCTAATACTGTTATTAAAACAGTTAAGTTTATCAGCTCTTAAGTCTCCTGTCTGTTTAGAGCATTTCGAAGGACCATATCAGTTTGGCATTTAGCTGCCAACAGACTTGATTGATCCAGACACTGTATTTCCTTCTCCTGTATCCTCAGCTGTTTCTGAGACACCCAAGCCCTTCACACAGGCTGAATTACCATCTCTTTCAAGACCTGTCTGGTTCCTATTCTTTCCTAGGAGCTCTAAGGAGCTAGCAGTACAGAGACATCCTGCTCTTCCGCATGGCTTCGCTGATCAGGTATGCCGGGCTCAGTTCTGGCTCCTCAGTCATGATTGAAATGTTCTGCCACTCCCCCAGCTGGTTTGACTTTTTAATGGTGTCCACCACACACAGGGCATACAGACAGTCATCAAAAGTGGCAGCCATCGTAAGGGGCCTCCCGTCCCAGGTCCTCCTGTCGTCCTGGTCCTCAAAGGCCTGCCGGACAGCCTGGACCATCTTAATGGTGCCCCGCAGGTACGGGGATGGGATGTCACTGAAGGCTTTCTCCGGAAGCAAGGAGTTGCTGACTGGCGTGGAGTCCTTCAGCAGGAGCTCCCGCTGAGGAGAGCTGTTGCTCTGTCCGTAGAGATCAGTGCCTATCACAATCAGCCGTCCCGCCGAGCCCACCACGATGATGTCCTGTTTGAACTCCCCCGGGATGTTGAAGTTGAGCGTCACCGTGCAGCACACGCCCCCTTCCAGGACCATCTGAAACGTACAGAAGTCGTCGCTGGTGATCTGCCGGATGCCCTTGATGTGGTCCGTCTGCTTCACGAAGGTCTTGAGCAACCCGTGCACCTTCACGGCCTTCTGGCTGGTGAGGAAGGTCAGCAGGTCGATGATGTAGGTGCCGACCGAGTGCAAGCCCCCACCTCCCATCAGGTCATCACAGCTCCAGTTGTACTTCTTGCCCAGCAGGCTCCCGCTGTGGACCTGCACCTCGCACACCAGCAGCTCCCCGACATAACCCTCCTGGATCAGCTGCTTCATCTTCACGAACGCAGGCAGGAAGCGCAGAACGTTCCCCATGATGCTCATGAGCTTTGGGTAATAATGAGCCGCAGTCATCATCCTAAAGGCATCCAGGGGAGTCGCCGTTCGGTCACAGATGACGTTTTTCCCAATGCCTGAAAAACAGTAAAAAAAAAAAAATCATCAACAAAAATTTATTGATGGAGTAAGCTGAAAGCCTCCAGGCTATTCTTAAAGAGTAAGCCAAGGAGAAAGACCTTTAAAGGAGTAACACCATATCAAAATGTTTTCAAGGCACTAAGACCCACTCTGGCATGCTTCCAAAATGCATGTGAGAGTTTCTTGAGCATCACAGTGAAAATGTATTCCTTTTTATTTTCAAAATGCACTCATGTCTAAAAATAGCTCAGAGATGAGGGCCTGAACAGAAAAAAATAAGCTACCTTCTGGGAGGAGGTATAAAACCAACCACCCACCTCAGCCATCTCACAGATGTCTCTTCTGTGATAACCTGCCCATGCAGGGGCTTCTCTGAGCTGAATCTGAGGTTCAGATTCAAATCCCTGAAGCGTATGAATGACACAAGTGCATGTATTCAGTAACTTAATGCAGGTACACTGAAAAGCCCGGCTTTGTCTTCTCAGTACTCTCATCTCTCCCTCTTTCCTGCTCAGGCTGTTTCAAGAGGCTCTGAGGAGAGGAGGAGAAGTACTGGGCTTGCTGCTTAATTTAAAATGAAGAAATTGCTTCTCACTCATAAAATGCCACACTATTCTGACAATGGCACCCAAGTTTTTCTGAAGCCGTTCTGCTGAAATGTCAGCAGCGCATCCCTGGTGCCAAGGGAGAGTCACGACTGCTCTAAAACAGGTCAAATGTAGCTGCGACAATCTGTTCCCTCATGGAATTGTCCATATGGCACACTGTTTACTGAAGCTTGCATGACAGTCCCCTTTTATCTGGTTATCAAGGTGTGCAACTGAATACAGTGAAGGCTAAATAATGGGCTTATTATTGATTTCTCCTCCTCAAATACTTTCATTCTGTACCCACACACACATACAGTGACAGAATCTCCAGTTTCCTTCTTAGTTGCATACAAACTTTTTTTTATGCTTAATGATCAATATCAGGTGAGCTATGAAACACTTTGGATATAAAATATGACACTAAATATGATCTTTGCCTTGAGAGCCTTGGATTATAGCTGGGCCAGGCACTTAAAAGAGCTGAATTTGGGTCCTCACTGATGGAGTCCAGATGAATAAATGTGGTTACCTGCTAAATCACGTTGTATTTTATTCCTCTTCCTTTCAGGTAAGTAAAAAAATCCCTTTTTCTTTGAAGAGCTGTTCTGAGTATTAAATTTTACATGTTTTGGAGCTGTTTGGATGAAGTCATATAAATACAGACAGATGGCAGGGATCTATCTGAGCCCACTTACATGAATATTTAACAGCCTGACTAGAAGAAGAAGGGGGTCACAGTCCAAACATTCAATAACCAGCTTATCCACACTGCCTATTCCCAGTCTTTGTCTGATGCTATTTGAGTGGCTGAAGCTGGAGGGAGGGCTCTCATCGCTGAAGTGGCAGTCACATCCAGTTAACAGACAAGAAGGGAAAGATCTTTCTTCAACTCACTCCCATTTACCTTCAACTTAATCAGATAAGTACAGACAAACTCATTTTCCTCTTGAATTAGGCAAGAATCTTATATTCAGTGGCCATGGTCTTCTCTTCTTACTTTTCTCTCCCATCTTTATAGATGGCTATTGGTGACTGAGTTAACATTTTCAACCAAATAGCACTTCTTTTCCTGCCCCTGAGTTAATTTTTTGCTGCATCTGTTTGATATTGGAGAAACCATTTATCCACCTGCCCTGTATTCCTCTAACTGGTAGCTCCAGCTATGCCACTTGATACAGATCACTAATATAACAGACCTCGAGTTACACACGCTCTGTGCAGAGAGATTTTAGTCTGGCAAATTAGTTATCAAAATAAGGGAAATCTTAGTCAGACAAAACTTCCCTAGAGTCAAACCTTCCTGAAATAGCAATTTTCCCCCCAAAGATGCAGTATGTACTACCTCATCATCTGACCTGCTCACCACTGATCCACAAAAGCATCATGTTCTGCTCCAGTTCAGCTTGCATCATTCTGCCTCACAGACGCCTGCCACATTTTATCTGAGGTCTGTCCAGGCACTGTGTCTCAAGATACGCAGCTCTACACATGTTCTTGCTAGGAAAAGGATCTGCTTTCGTGAGGAACTGCAGCCTGGGGGCTTTTTTGCTGCGTGTTCAGTGCCATGCATGGTGGGGGTCAGTCCTTCACCATGTGGCGCAGGGAATACTTGGGACTGTCACCATCTGAGTAGGAAATTATGATTATTAATATGAAAGAGAAGCCTATGGGTTTTTACATCCCATACATTCGAGAAAAATTGCCACTGGGATCAGTGTAACTCAGACATGTGCAAAGAAAAGGGAAGAGCCCTAAATATTTATATGAGGACAGGGAGAAGCCGAAGTATTAAAATTACTCCTTCCACCATTTCAACCTTTTTGGAAAGGTTGAAACCTTCTTATTTCAGCAAATCGAAAATGCAAATGTCCTGAGAGACTATCTGTCTCTGTGCATATACTGATAACACGTGCTGTGCTCTCATCCCTGTCAGGGATTTAAACAGATTTTTGCTTGATGCCCAGAAAGCTTTTATATGCTATTAAAGCTTGTGCAGTGCTTTCAGCGTGACACTGCTCAGCACTTGAGCCTGTGTGCACTACAGATCTTTGTCTCTTCCGTAGCTGCAAATCTGCAAGCAGCCACATTAGCGTTCTGGAAGCAGGGAGAAAACATGAAAGGTTTGCTTAATTTAATTTAGAGGAATACTCTGGTGCGTTTATGCAACCAGAATGAGAAACAGGCAGATCAAAACACCATTTTTCTGCTCTCTTTCCTCCACTCCCTCCTCAAAAGGAGAAGGAAGAAAAGCACCTTCCCTTTGAGCCATTCTCTATAGCAGCATCAGGCAGAGCAGAGGGCAGTGTGCAAGGAAAATCTCCCTTCCCAACCCTGAGTCTCACGGAATGGCGTGCTCTGAGTGCAGGTGCTGCGGGGGGCTTCTCTGGGAACTGACCCCCTTCTCCTCTAGTCTGGGGCTGTGGTCTAATCCTCTCCACTTTTGGACAAGACTCTAAGAAAGGATGAATTGTTACTGCTTGTCATTCTACCAGCGTGTTTTGCTGTTTCACATGTCTTTGAAAATTGCACCACAACAGACAGCAAAAACTTCATTAATTACATAAATGCAGGGAAGTGCAGCCAGCTTGTTTCAGCGAGAATGTGCAATATATTTGTCCATGCTGATAAGCAACAGAGTTGAATAAATCTCATCCTATCAAAGAATACACACCCCTTCCACCTTCATCAAGAAATCTGGTATACAGTGCTACAGTTCTCAACCAGACAACTTCTGAGCATTGATTTCTTGACTTCTCAAGTAAAACGAAGAAGAAAAATATTTTAAATACATATCATTCTTTTTGAGGGCTCCACGCAGCCTTCACCCTGGCCTCCCTGCTTGGCTGTGCTTTAGAAAGAGAGAGAGTGGAGCCAGCCAGGTGCTGAGCGACACGGCGTGGGATTTCTCTGACTTGGCACAGCATAGGGGAAGGCTCGCTCATGGCCAGCCCAAGTCCAAAGCTGAAAGTGGGGAACACATTTCCTACCAAAGACTCATAAACTGCATTCCCCAAACCAAACCTTAACAACTTTGGTACTGATCTGCATTTTTTAGAATAAGGTTATTGAAGAACAATGATCTTCTCTGAAGAAGCAGATGTCTAACCAACTCTCTAGAAGCAGCTGAGCAAATAGAAAAAAATTGTCTGTGCTGTCATTGGTGCTACCAGTCAAGTGAAGATCCCTCTAGCACCTGATGTTGGAAAGTCAAATCCTAACCATGCTCTAATGGCTTGTCACCCACCTCACAGTAATTAATTTTGTCTGGAAGCCGTGTGATTTATTTGAAAGCTTCAGTCTTCTTTTTAAAAAAAGAAAGTCCTTGTGAACTGGAGATAAGCCCAGAAGTGAGTGGTAAGTAGATATGGTCCAGGGCAGTAGTATTTACATTTTTTTCCATGTACGTGCAGGGAAAGAGTGAGGAGCTACAGTAAGAATTTAACTACCAACTCTGCAATTCCTGGCATTTGCATCTCTTCATTTTACAGACAATTCAAGCTCCTTGGTTACCAGCAGCCCAAGTTTCTTTGTCCCTGTATCATCCCTGTGCTGCACAGCCTGCAAACGAGCAGAACTCCTGGGCTCATAGCACAGGGAAGGTAGAGCGGCTGTAACCAGCCTAGGCATCATCAGTTCTGAAACCTGCCATGTCAGCTTTTTTTCCCCATCTGCTCTGATTGTTTCCAATAAGGAGAGAAACATTTTCACATTAAAAAACTCCAACTAATTAAAAAAACAAGTGTCTGTCACTGAACTGAAGTAAGATTAGTCCTCTATCCATTCAGCTTAAAACATGAGGCCCTAATACAGTATTTTCTCCTCTCCTATTCACAAGAAAATCAAAAAGGGCTCTATTTGGAGTCTGGGCATATCATCAAAACCCTTCACTGGCACTAGAAAGATTCATTAGCTAGCAGTTGCTACCTACTGCTCTTTGTCAGGATTGGGGAAGAGAGAGAGAGAGACAGAAATGAAAAGTAAGATTTTGGTGGACTGAGCTAAATTGGTCGGCAGAAAATAAATTTCTAATAGCAAAGAGGAACTGTCAACATTCAAGGGA
Source organism: Oreocharis arfaki (assembly GCA_013398015.1). NCBI lineage: Eukaryota > Metazoa > Chordata > Aves > Passeriformes > Paramythiidae > Oreocharis > Oreocharis arfaki. Next base: position 61,016 of record VZRR01004735.1, on the reverse strand, counting down.
GAGTCTGAGGGTTTCAGAAAATACTGGAATGGTGAAAGAGCATGTTTACCAGGTTGTTTCAAATGGATGACTTAAAATACTTATAGTACCTTTTCCAAACACTTTTTTTAAAAAAAACAAACTAGTACAAAACTGTATTCCAAATGGTGACAATCTGCATTATCATTATAATAAACATACAATAAATAAATACGGGCAAATTTTTCTTCTCAGATTTTCACCATTGCAGATGCTGTTGCTGCCTTTCAATCCTATGAAAAATCAGAGGAAGACCTTTCCCTGGGAGTTTATCCAAAAAAACATGGTCAAAATAAACAGCCTAAATCAAAAGACAGTACTTCTCATTTAAACAGTTGATACTCAGCACTTTTTTCTTCCTGCACATTTGTACACACATTGTCAGCTCTGTGGTTATGCACAGAAACCATCTTACAAACTACGTAAGGCACCTGGAGCCATCAGCTAAACTGATCATGCAGCTAAACTGATCTTTGATACAAACTGTTTATCACTAGAGCTGTGTATTTTACACACTCCCATCCTAGGCAGAGATCTGTTTGCAGTACTGATCGTGTTAGTCAGTGGTACTACTGCAACCCCATCAGAGTTTCAGAAAACATCGCCCATATTTTCCCCCTCAATAATAATGACCTCAGAAATCCTCATAGCTATTTTGAACCATTCCCTTCTATCCCTTTCTTTCGAATTTGCAAAAAATACATTTGGAGGCTTAATTTTGCCTGGACCGATAAAAAACTTTCTCGGTTATCTTATCAACTCATTCCAATATTTAAACAGTTTGAAGAAAACCAGAGGTTGGTAATGAAGTTCTCTTTTCTTTCCAAGTTCATCACTCCCTAAAAAACCCAGAATATTTAACAGATCTGAACTGCAACTGTGCTGAACCATTGACTACAGAGAAGACAGGCAGACCTAGAAGAAGGTGACACTATTTTTTCTGTTTCAAAAGTGTCCTTGTGATAACCACACAGTCATTGTCCCTTTGGTAAGAAGCTGGAACAAACCATTTGGTACGATTTGATATTTCTAGCAGATCTGAGAGACACATAACAGTGAGAAGACCTCTTTGGAAATTGTATACAGATACAGAATTCAAAAGCAGAAGCTCATACAGCCATTCATTTTAAGTTTTGATAGCTGGGGTGGCTCAGAGATGCAGCAATGATATAGTCAGTTCAGCCTGCTACATGCACAGTGAGCCACAAACCTCTAGCACTACAAATCACAATTCTCTGGTCTGCTCTTCAATCACTGCAATATTGTTTGGTGAGCAGTATCCTCTCTTAATTACAGCTCTGCAAAGGCCTCCTTCCTCCCTGAGCTGCAGTTGATGACTACAGGGGTACCTTGGTCCCTGTCTGTTAGCAGCAGGCAACACCCTAACCCCCAGGAACAGCTTCCAAAAAGTGCTGCCTTCATTTGGCTCTCTCGACACAAAACTGCTGTAAGGACTGGAGGGATATTGTGCTCACTGATACAAAGTTCATCTGCATGTTGGCGGAGTAGAAAGGGACTGGCAAGCTGGGCATCAGGAGGACCCAGGTGAAGCCCATCGTCCTTCTTCCCCCTGGGGATCCCCAAGGCGGCCACTGGGGGCATTTCTGGAGTCACTCCAGATGAACAAGCATCAGCAGAAGTCCAGCAGAGAAAAGCGGGAAGGTGGCTAAGTAAACAAAGAAAAGGAGAGGAGAGGGAGCTGGAAGTAAAAACACTCCCAAGGTGGAAAGGAAGGCACTGGTGGAAAAACCCAGAGAAGCTCCTGCCACTCCAGGAGCTGCACAGCCAGTGCTAATGGAATCACCAACATCCCCACTGTTTAAAGGCTCATCCCAGAAGGATCACCTTCAGTGCAATTTTTTGTAAGCCCTGATAGCATCTTTTCTGCAAAAGAAAGAAACAATGGAGGAGAAAGATTTCAGAGAAAATTAGCACCTTTCTCTACCCAGAGACTGGACAGGAGGGAGGGATAATTAAGAAAAAGCATCTGTGTTAAAATATGATATGTGTATGAATTGAGCTGTTGCCCAACTGTACATTAGCCTAGAGAAATGCAATACTGGGACAGGCTATCCTGTAGGGCTGATACTATTTTCTGATGCATTGCATGTGGAGACGTGTGAACCATATACTGCACAGTGGTTAAAAGCTCTTGAATCCCTCAGAAAATAATATATATGCAAGAAGAGCAGAAAACCTGATAGAAGGCTACTCCATTCTTGGAAATGAGGAATGATGTCTGGACCATCTCAAAAAACCAATCATTTAGGTGATTTGAAAACCTTTTTACACGGAAGGGGGATTTTTATTAATATGTAGATGTGTCCCTGCTATTATGAGATGCTGCTGCTATCAATAGTGTGATACAGTAATGATCATTGTAACAATAAAAACAATAGTTACATTTATTGTATTCAGTGCATGATCTGTCATTCCGTTCTTGAGTGGCATGAAAACCACATTTATTTCAATCAATACATCTGCCAGGGAAAACTGATGGCATGACAATGTTTCTTCGAAGAAACCTTATTTAAGAAAACTTTTGACAAGGAAATAAATCTGGATGATGAATGCCTCGCAAGATTGGCTTTAGTCACAGCTCTAACATTGGCCAAGACAAGCTTTGTTAATCACAGATATGCGTAGCTGTTGCAAAAAATCAAGTTACTACAGCATAGTGAGTCACAGCTCACGATCTGATTCGTATTAACAGGCCATGTGTGTATTCCTAGTCCTCTGTAAGTGTGAAGGAAAACAGCAGTGACTGAAGGAACACGTTTTCCTTCGCGACTGAAACAGACAGCGAACGCACACGGGGGGTAATACACTGCCCTGCTGACGAGCAACAGCTCATTTGGCCCCAGCAAACCTATGGCTCATAGAGATTTTACAAACCCTACATCTCCTCCTCTGCATCAAAATATTATGAAGTAAAAGAACACATGCACTGCTAAACTTTACAGTCAACTGGGACGAATTGCACTTCACAGGTATTAGGTGAAAAATATCTCTCAGTAAAAACACACATGCCCAAACTGTACACCCCTAATGCCAGGGCCTCAGTTCACTTACAGCTCTGGTCCATCACACCATGATTCCAGTTTTTAGGCTGGTTTATCCTCACTGATATAACTTATTTTTCACACAACTCCTTTGAAAACAAAACTCAAACATTCAAATACACCGGGAAAAAAAGCTGCTTGTTTAGGTGTCACTCAGCTGACGAGACACACGCAGCTCAAGCGTACAGTGCCAGAACTGCAATCAGGCTCAACGGGTAAGAGGGTTACCATGAGCTGTGAGCTCTCAGCAGTGATTGCAGCTGGGCTAGAGGTCTGTAAACCCATTCAAACAGACGGAAAAATAAGGAACTGGTTTGTCTTGGGGAAGAAAAAAAAAAGCAGCTATGTTGGGTTCTTTGTAGATAGCTCCTGAGGTGTGGTGCCTAGGCTGGGAAAATACCCCTACTGACTCCCAAAAGATTATAAAGATGCCTGCAGGTAAGTGCCACCTAAGCAGAACCAGGATGGTTCATCAGAATGAGAGAAGACTGTAATGATGATATCAATTTTCGTTATGTACTAATATTGATGCTAGCTTTTATTTGCACAGAAGTAGTCATTAGGGTTATGGACTGGGGCAATGCCTGTGCATATATTACAGTAGATATAAATGTTGTTGTAGCAGTGCTCATGGCATTTGAAATAGATGCATTCCTTTGTGCTTGATACTGGACTCACATTTGCTTCATAGAAAAGTTCCAGGTAGTCCTGCAAGGAGCAGGGATTTGGACTCAATGATCCTTAAAGGTCCCTTTCAACTTGAGATATTCTAAGATTCCATGATACAGAACCTCTTCTGTAAAGACCATATGTGCTGACTTGAAGGTAACTTTCCCAGTAAGTCCTTATTCTGTTAGTTTGGCAAGTTGGGGCCTTAGATTTGGCAGCATTTTCTGCATCGCTGAATCCATGGGCAATGTGCTTAAGAGCAAGCAAAGCAAGCAAGACTTGAGTTCCTCTGTATGCCAGCACACTTTGCAAGGCAAAGCAAAATTCTCTCACCCTTTCCTAACATGGGCTAGAGCTTGATTCCTTGTTTACAGCCCACCTGGAATGTCATTCTCATCTCTTGTATGTAGGCACTTAGGCAAATAACAGCACTGGAGACTGAAATAAATGAAGCATTTAGTAATTTTTTAACTACTTAAAAACCTTTAACTGCTGGGAAATCTAGAGAAGGTGCAAATATATACCCTGACAAACCAGCTACTTGTGCACACCACAAGGAAATGCTTCAGGGGGTCTCAGCTTGAGATTATCTGTTCAGGCATCTGAAACATGTTCAGACTTACATTCCCTGAACCCTACTTGGATGCTTTCCATGCTCTCATACGTACTTGGGAAAAAGTATATGGGACAAACCATGCTGGCTTTCCCAAATTTGTTTGATTTCTTTATCTTCAAATCCCCATCAAAACAGCATGATCACATCCCTGCTGAGTACTTCCCCGTACAAGACAAAAAATCAAAAGACCTGCACTAAGTATTCAGACAGGCTGAGGAAAAAAACCCCAGACATTCTACTTAGACCTTATTCAAGCAAACACTCATTGATTTCAAGGGGATTCTAATTGATTTAGGACTAAATTAAAAACTCGGTGAAAATCTCTGTGTTTGGTCATTTAACTGATCCAACTACTCTCATTTCGTTTATTCAACTTCTAGAGCAAAATGCATGCCATCAGTCCAGTATGTTATAATACCTTTCTTTTCCTCAGTAAAGAAGTCACAGAGCAATCACAGTCTATGATCAATCTCTATTCCCCTGAGGCATTGTTATCTGTATTTAAATATGTTTCTTTTTGTGTTAGGTGACAACAACTAAATGCCCAGCTGTTGTAAAGGCTTTGGGAGGATTAGGAAATCAGGCAGTTCAATTTTCTTTAGGCTTGCTTTTCCATCATAAAATTGTTTACGCTTACTGAGTCAGAGAAATTTACGACTGTTAATTAGAGTTAATTTTCTTTATGTTTCTCTTGCCTACCCTTTCTACCCCATTAAAACTAGCAAATTGTAATCTGGTCCTAAATAAAAAACTGATGAAAGATAAACATCAGACTAATGCTGGTGAGTAATTAATGCAATCATTTGTACAGGATTCATGAAGCTTTATGAACATTGAAAAATTACATCTCGCCAACCAAGTGACAAGGAAAGTGACAAGAAATCCAAGTTTTAAAAAAACCCCACTGGTCCTACAAGTAGCAGTGTCAGATCCTTATCTGCATGTCCCATGGCATCACTGTGCAGAGCAGCATCAGCACCCTCCCTGCACTTTATACCTTGGGATTGTTTTTCTTCAGTAAACATCCAGCAATGCAATCTGTTTGCAAGAGAAGCACTGATGTTTCCAGTATGATCCCTTCTATGTGATGATTGTATGAAGCATCAGCTTCATTACCCACTTAGCCCAGACCCTACTGAAAATGTTTTTCCTAATGTTATTTCTCTGCAATATTTTCAGCTGAGGCATTTCTACTTATTTTCCTCCCCAGTGAAGTCTGTAGAACTGTTTTGCTGAAGAAAATGTGTGTCACCCCTGCAGTGCTGGATGAATGGAGCACGCATTTGACCTAATATTCTGATACGAGTGGTTAAAGTAACTTGTAAGATCATTACTCACGTTCCCAAACACTGTACTGACTACGGATACACCAAAGCTCCCAGAGATGGACTGGGATGCACTAACATAACTGGACTCATTTGAAGACTGCACCCACACACAGAGTTTTGACTGTAGTATACAAGCACACAGACACAGACACGTGCCAAGAAGGAAAGTCCTTTCACGCACACACAAGTACGTGGCAGGTGGAGGTGAGCAGCGCCATTCCTTTCATTCAGTAGTGAGTGTATGAATGCCCTGTGTGATCCTGTGTGCACCTGTTCATAAAGGCTCACACCCTAAGTTACATTTTCTCTTTCACATACACAGCTGCAAAAGTTGGAAACATCAATTTATAATCACTAGGCAAACCCTAGTGGAGCCCATGAGGCTCTGCCTGGCAGTGGAATTGGATTTTCCAGCACGTAATGCAGAGATGGACAAACACCAGGTTGCACAATGCATCTTGGAGAGAATGTTCTGTCACTGGTTTCCTACTCATTGTGTCAGCAGGTTCCCTCTCTTTTCACTGAGGGGCATCAGCAGCAGGGCTGGAGAGGCTGGCATGACTGCTCTGCTCTCAGGAAAGGCTGCAGCAGAGAGGAAGAGAAAAGTTGTGCCACAAACAGTGTCAAGATGAAATCGAGCAGTGGGTCCAACCTCCCAACCTCACCCAGAGGGCTCAAGGCTGCCTTTCCCACCTGTTCATTTCTGGTGTGCCATTTCACCAGGACCTGAGAGACTGCAAAACCAAATACACAACAGTGAATCTGCAGGACAATATTCTGCCACCTGCCTAGCTCATCAAAGTTTGCCTAAGGCTATTTATGGGTGAGACCATGGCATGGATTCTTCGTGGCTTCTCATTTCCTCTTCACAGTCTAAGTAAGTCCTCTGCTCCAACCAGAGAAGGTTTTTATGTCTTGCCAAGAACATCAAGGATAAGGACCACGAAACACACATGTGAAGGAAGTAAGTTAGCTTGGCCCACATAAGAAAAATCAAGCCAGCTAAATCAAAATCCTGATCAAAATTAAATCCCTTTGTTGGGATCATTTCAAGCCAAAATACATTCTTATAGAGGACCCCCACTTCTCCGGGTCAATGTTGAGTAGCACAGTTCTACCCTACCCATAACCAAGCTGGGTTCTTTCCATCCAGCCCCACTCCCATCTTGAAGTTAAAGACAATTTTGATAACAGAGTTTTCCAGGGAGTTGACATCAGGCCTTAGCAAGCCTGAGGTCAAATTTACCTCAGCTGTAATCCCATGAATTAGTCACACTGGCCATTGGTCTGGCTCTTCGAGCAACATGGCCAACAGAACAGCAAATAGATGACAAGCAAATGGGGGTTTAAACTAACTGTACTTCTGTTAACTTCTCATCCAACAGTACTTTATGATTCTCTGGTTCTTAGAGAAACTTCTTAATAAATTATGAAGTGCTCCCCTCAAGGCAGTCGTCTTGGAATTGGTGTGCTTTCTTGGGTAGTATTTTATATTGCTGTCAGTGAGAGCCAAGTGCTGCTAAAGAGGAGCCATAAACCCATTCTGAAAAGCAGCAGCAAGAATGAATCAAATGAATCAGCAATTCTGACTATGTGAGACGCTGACATCACACTTCCCTGGCTCCAACCCTGGGTCCATAAGAACGATGGAGGTCTGATTAATTACTCCCCAGGCTGCAGAGCTTACACAAGAGCCAAGGACTCAGCAGCAGCCCAACCAGCTGACTCAGAGAGCAGTAACTCATCAAGTGCACTCTGCCTGGATGCCAGATTGTCCTGTCTGCAGTCAATCTGCAAACTAATCCTCCCAAAAGGGTTTTTGGAAAATGCCATTCACACTCACACTGGCTAAGTGTGCACCAGACAAGACAAAGCAACGGCACAGTAGCAGCTGAAGTCATATTTTATTATGCTTTTCCACTTGCTCTAAAGGACACTGGGAACCTTTCCCCGTCACTGAAAATCTGCTGGAAAACAGATCAACACTGAAACATTTCCCCATTATGTTCATTACGCTGGATATAGCTAATTATGGCAGCCCAATTTGCTGTGCTCTTCATCAGCCTCAATGTCCGATTTTGATGCATTTACTTTGTAATCCCAGGACCCTCTTGTGCCAGGTGTTCCACAAGCGTACAATGGAAAATGAGCCCCTGTTCACAGCAGGCTTTGTTTTACCATCTGCATCCTGGATGCCTGGACTGGAAAGACAGGTCAGCATGGGTAGTTCCTCTCACTGTGCCCACCTACTGCTGTGGCAGAAGTGCAGCCCAGGTTGGGCTTACCTTATGCTGTTCTGAGCTCACTGAAAAGCTATATTCGAGCCTCATCCCTCTGAAGCCCCAGGAAAACCCGAAGTAATATTCCAAGGGTAGAAACTTCAAGGGCAGAGTTCTCCTGCACTTGACCTGTGCTGCAGTGGGTGAAAGAAATGTAATTTTTATCCACCTACACTGTTGCGGGTACATATCTGATTCAATGAAGAATAAAACACCTGTAAAGTAGGTCAGCAATTCTTAGACAGCACTTGCACTTGTGTTTCCTTTCAGAAGCTGCATAACACGCTGATCTCCAAGGAAAAGGAGGGCACAAAGGACGAGGCATTTTCAAGGGAATAAGAATTGCTTTATTTCTGAACAACAGTATGCAGCTAGATTCCCAAAGCTCTTTAACTTCTACATTTTTCAGTCACAGATTTGGCTCATATTCCTATGCAAAACAACCCTAGAAAGCTTGTTTTTCAACCCAATAACACTGCTTTCCCCAAATATACTCTGTTTTCTACCTGTAGCCTCTACAAGAGGAGAATGTACAAGAAGTTGTGAGGAGAGATCTCACGGTGGGCACAGACAAGTTTTCAATTTCAGTTCTATTGAGATGCTAACTCTGATTTCACAGAGCACCTCTTCACTCAAACATGGCAACCCAGGAGGTGCTGGGTTGGGATGCTAGAAAGAAGCTTAGGCTAATTAATTGCATTTCTTTTTCTGACTGCAGTGTTTTCCTGCCCTGCTGGATACTCAGAGGCCAGCGCTGGTTCCTCTGATTAACAGCACCTCATCATGAAATCAAAAGAAAAGCTGCAGGCTAAAGAAAACTGGATTTTTGTTAGCAAGGATTTGCTCTTGGCAAATAATTATAACTGCCACTGTTAAAAGGAGATAGTGAATTAAGTACAGCAGACATGAAAAATAAATTTGGAAAAAAGCTTTCAATAATTACAGTGCATATGTCAAATGGAAATTATGCCAATTTGCATATATCTGCAGTCACATTGTACAATATCTCAAGTGGCTTCACAGTAACAAGCTTGTATATTTAAAATCATTTAATATAGCCCAGGGTTTTAATAGCCCAAAAGACACTTCAATAAGTACAGATGGAAAGTTAGCCTGGGATTCTCTGGGTTTTTATGTCTCGTCTACACGGAGTTCATTATTATTTCATAACGATGCATTAAGAAACATACCATCCCCACCCCCAAGTACACACACGGTTTTCCTGATTAAAAGTATGTTATCATTTTTCTGATTCATTTCAATAGGTCATCTTTATTCCAGTATAACCAGCCACACGGGAAGCCACACTACTACAATTCTGTATATAAAACATCATGTCCCACATCTTATACCAGGGCTAATTTCCAGGCAGGACAGTTCCTTGGGAGGTCTACATTATTTGTCATGTGCTGCAGCCTGGATGAAGCTTCCACTCAGAAACCTGAACATGACTGTGTGTGGATGGATTTGGACAAGAGCTTTGCTTTGGAGTCCAGCCAAGGGTCACACACTCATGGACCACCAGAGAAGACCCTCCTGGACAGCCACAGAAGGGTGCCACACACATCTGGTGTGTCAAGGGGTTGATTCCACATCCATTTGCTTGTTGCTGCTTAGGAATGAGGGAAATGTATTAAAATCACCCTCTCATTTTCCCTTTCATTTTTGACTCTAGTCTGTTTAAACTTGAACTGGGAATCCCCATATGCCAAAAAAAGGGCTCCCTAGCCCTAGCGGGAGATGAGCTTTTTGACCCTTCAGTGTCATCACCTACTTCCAACTAAATTATGAGTTTTTACCTGCACTCGTCACAGAAAACACCAGGAGTCAGATTATCCCTTTGGAGGATATCCTCCTTTGGAGGATTACTAACAGGTAATCACAGTATTATTTAAAGTTGCTGCTGGTCACTCACGAGCCACAGTTCACTCACAGATCTCAAAGCACTTGACAAAGCCAAGCAGGCATCACCCTCACATTGCAAAGACAGACGAACGAGGAGTCAAGAAGTTTGACAATTTCTCCTGGAACAGTTATTGCCAAAGTGGCAAAAGCAGCAATCTTATCTAACCTCTTTCTCAATAGTAAGCTTTGTGCATCTGCTGAAATTACACCATCCTTTCAGCTTTTCCATCCAATTTTGCCATGATTTACTCTTTTTCTTCAAAAAAAAGCACCATATCTGCACTTCGCAGATGGTTGGAATATCTCAACTTTAGCTGGAAGTGAAAAGACCAAACTGTAGGAATGTTGGTTGAACTGCCTGATGGCAGAGGTTTTCCAGAGATTTTGAGTGCAGCAAAACCACCAAGCTCATTTTCCTGCTTTCACACACCTTACAGGAGGTGCTTTGCAGGCAGGGGGAAAATACCAGCTTAAGGCTAGATCTCTAGGTGTTTTCCTGCACATCAACAGGTAGAGAAAAATGAGGAGGGTGCTGAGACAAAAGCACTCCCTAAAATCATGGCAGGAACACCACCTGGCTGTGGTTATACTCATCAGCAGCAACAGGCCCACATGGAGAGACACCAGTCAGTCTTGCAAGCCCTGCAGAGAGCTAAGCTAAGGGTTAATATTTACTCCACCTAACTAGAAATGAACAGAGTGCCAAACCCAGGAAAGGATAATTTCTCCACAGGCAACATACTGCCTGCAGTGGCTCACCCCCATGACTCAGTGCAGCAAGAGGGGGATGCCAAAACAACTATTTGTGATTTTTCAGGAGGTAAGCCGGGTCTGACTGCAGCACCGCAGGGCACTCGGTGGCTCAGGGGAGCTGCTGCAGTAATGTGTTCCTCCTCCAAGCCCAAATTCATCTCAATAATGGCCAACTGCATGTTGTTAGGCCTGACAAAAATGTGGTGGCCTGGCTGAAATGAGAGGCTCACCCTGCCTCCAGATGCCAGTCATGAAGCATCTCTGTCATCAGAACTGTTCTTGACAAGACCACTGACTCCCCTCAGGGCCCTTCCAGCACAATGGCCAGGGCAAGAGCAGAGCCCAGCAGCCAGCCTCAAACTCCAGGCACATGTACTCTGCTCACATCACCACACCCCGCACCAGAGGCTTTCCTCATCACGAGTTTTTTCAGTTTCCCAGGTTTATTCAGCCTATAAGCAAAGCCTTTACAAGTAGCAGCATGTGCTGAAGAGGTGTTTCTATTGCAGCAGTAAGCATGTCCTACCAAACACTGCATTGTCCCACAGTCCTGTGTGTTTCTGTCAAGGGCATTACAACAGCTGGATTTGCCCCGAGGCAGAAGGCAAGGGAAGCGCCCGAACAAGTCAATGTTCGTTTCCCATGGCATGGACACCTCAGCTGTTTTACTGAATGCATCCCTACCTCCCTTCCTTCCCTTTCTTCGAGAAAGTATCTGCACAGAGGCCTCCTATTTTCTTAAGGATGTTTTAGGAATGTATCAGCAAGGTCAGACAGACCTTGTGGTCTATTTGTAGCTGGATAAGTCTTTACCACAGGGAAGTACAGCTGATGTACCTTGGCACAGCACTGCTACCTTGGAAGAGACATGACTTACTGGATCTGAGACTATCCTACTGCCAGGATTGGGAAGTGTTACAGCAGAGGCTGTAGCAAGCTGCTCACAGCTCCAGAAACTCCACAGTACCAGGAGACAACAGATTGCTTGGTCTTTAAAGATTTCTTGTATGGGCTGCAAAAATCCTGCATGAATTTTGTAAGCTGCCTACATATTTAGATTGCTTAAGTGAGGGTTTTGTTCACTGGAAATGTGTTTAGCTTCAAAAATACTTTTTCTAAACTGTGCAGCTTGTATTTCTCCTTGAGACCTGACAGGACATAAAATGTGGCAACACGCTGGAACAGCCGCCCTGCTTGCAAGCTCTGTTTTGTACTACAGCAGCACATTTGACAAAGGAGTTTTCCAATTCTGTAGGATGTCATCACAGCAATACAAATTGCTTTACTGTGGACAAGCCTTAACAATACTGTTATGCTATAGGTGTGGCTTTCCTTTAAAAAAACTATTTTTAATGCTACCATATTCAAGGGTGAACAAAGCACACGCCTGTGCTGATGCCCGTGTTTTTACAATGCAGGAGGTTTCAGTTGGCTCGGTGACACCAGAAGGGAGCTGGGCTCCACAGAAATTTGGATGGTTCCCTTCTGAGTCACATCCAGTTGGGTTATCCTTTGGAAAAAATTTGTGTTGTTTGTTTGCAACAAAACCGGCCCTCCTTGGTCTACAGAGAGGATTTTTTCTCCAACTGTATGGTGCAGAGCTTCTGTTGTTGTCATCTTTGGTTTGGCTCATCTAAAATTGTCCTTTCCACAGTGAGAATTGACAAAACACAGAAATCTGGTCACCTGTTCACAATATTGTGCTGAGGGGAAGCGATGCCATATCCCAGCTCATCCCTTGCTCTTCTGCTTCTATGTCAGAAAAGACTCTAGTGCATCCCTTCATTTCCAGAAAGCCAGTATTCCCAGTGTGAGTGTTCATTGTTACTGAAGAGTTTTCACTGCCATGCAAATAAACCCTTCAAGGCACTGCAAGCAGTGAACACATCCAGACGAAGTATCGGGCTGCAACACGCCTTTATTCATCCACATCTGGTCCTTAGTTGAGTCAGTCGCCCAGAAAATCTGAGGGTAGGCAATGAAACATTTATTTCAGAGAAGGGGAGAAGGCAAGAAAGAAATTGGCTTTCTGGCTTCCAACATTATTGTACAAAGCTAGGAAAAAAAGTGACAATACTACACAAGATTTAGAAAGCGAATAAAGGATGGACTAGAGAAAAGTAAAAGTTTAATACCACCTGTAACTTAAACAGGACTTTTTTTTCTTCCAAAAAGCCTCAGACAATTTCACTAGTCACTGAAAAAAGCTAAAAGGGTGCAAACAAGACCTGCAGTTCAGAGCAAGTATCTACCACAGGCTCAGCTTTCCAGCACATCCTTTCGCAGTGACAAGTGCAGAGCCAACACACCTCCAGCTCTCATATGGAAGCAATTATTAGCGTGAAAACAGCCCTTCCTAGGAGGAAACAAATGAACCTCATGCACAGTGTGATTAATGACTACACCCATGAAGATATGTAAACAACCAAACTGCTGCTACCTTAGCTTGGCAAAATTTTAAAGTTATGTGATTTTTTAAATTCACTTGTTTGTGCTGTCCTGCCAAGCACAGGGTTTTTGGAGGGGATCCCATAAAAAGGACGGAGGGTGGCTGCAGAAACAAAGAGCACAGAGCTCTGCTGTCCAATTCTCTCCTCCAACTGTATGAAAACACAGTATCTTTCAGCTTTCTTTGCTAATTGCTAGACAGACTGGTTTATTCCCTCCAGCTAAAATAGTATGTGAGAACGTTACTGCTTTCTCTACAGTGAATAGTCAAGAAAATGTTGGTGGTTTCTGCCTTAAAAAAAAAAAAAAAAAAGATTTTATTGACTGTGGTTACAGAAAAGGTCTCTGCAAGGACTGTGTCCTGCCCATCTCCAGCCAGCTTTATAGAGAGGTGCTCCTGTGCACAGGTGGAGACACTGCCATCCTTGCCCTCCAGAAGTACAACAGGACAAGCTTGGTATCTAACAGATGTGAATGCAGCACACTCCACTACTCCTAGGAGGATGTCAAAACTCCAGAGTGCAGAGCATACCTTTGATTGTCCAAGGGGACAGGTACCACCATTGCATACTGCAAGCAGTTTTCATCTCAGACCTCTCCCTCGCCCCCTCCACTCACGTGTGGAAGCACGCATGGGACATACAGCTGATGACACTGATTGGAGTCTCAACTCCACTGTCTCCTGAGCCAGAACAGCAAAGGCAGCAACCCAACCTCTAACTCTCTTGTGAAGGGCCTAGGCAGGACACAAATTCACCCCTAGTTGCCATAACTGGCTGGAGAAGACTTTGGCATACAGCAGCAGGAGGAGCATGGGGTACGCCTGGATTACAAAAGCGTGATGACATTAGTAAGGCAGGCAGAGGCAGCCTGGCATGGCTTTGTGGCAACAATATTTCCACACACGCTGGTGACGCTGGGGTCTGAGTGCCAGATACCTGTGTCAACCACAGAACACAGACATGGCCAGGCTGCAAGTGCAGGAGGCCCTAATGCTGTCTAGGAAAGGAAAAGGAATATCCAATTAAAACTGGAATTACTCTGACTACCTCCCTGAATGACCAGAGACGACTTCCCACCAGCTGAGTTCGGCTGAGGCTTCTCAGCCATTAATCTGCAGTCCCTTTAGGGGACTGGACCTGCACTGGAAGCACTTCTTGTTTGCCCCATAGGAATTATGCAATTAAGTCCTGTCTGTCATGCTGGGCTTTGTCTCCCTATAAAACGTTTCAACAGGATCAGGCAGTTTTAGCAAAGGGAGCTGGGCAGCCCCTCTCTCCTCTGTGGCTAATTCATTCCCCACTGCAACTCATCTGACGTTTCCACTGAAGCTCACATGGAAGATCACCCCTGCATAACACACTCAAAATGTCCTCGGGAAAGAACATGATTCCCAAGTGTCACAGGGGCGGGGAGCAGGAGGGGCTGCCTTCCTCCACCTTGGACAAGACCCTGCTCCAGTTGCCTCACTAGGGCTTAATTTAATTTTCCACACAAAATCACTCATAGCTTCTTCTCTTCACTTCCCTCTGCGAGAACTGCTTGTCCCCACTTGCCCTTCTCTACTGTCACTTCACAGTGGGATCAAAAGAAGCAACAGTAAGGAGGAATCCCATGCATACAAATGTGAATTTTGGCTGTGCACAGCTTCTTGTGCAGCCAGTCGAGACAGGCTAAAGCCTTCACTCAGCACTTCAGTGCATACAAATGTAAGCGGCTGTAGAAAGGGGGCAGAGCTCTTCCCCTGCTTTAGAGAGCAGAGCACTGAGAAAGGGCAGCTGACTCTCTGCCACCTGGATGTCTGAGAGGCCCAGAGGAGACAGGTGTGGGATACTCCTGAGGAACACCCAGGTGTGCCTGGCCCACCTTGAGAAGGTGCTTCAAATACTGGTTTGTCTTGGAAGCCAGATCCCATCAATGCTCACAAGCTCTTGGCAAGCAATTAAATATCACTGACATCATGCTGGGCTTCTAGGCAGGTTTTAACTACATGAAACCCAAATCTCATAACAAATCATTACACTGGGCCCTTTCTCATGTTGGACCCTTAAAACCAGTGAGGTTCGTCGCTACACTGCAAAAGCTGTATTCCACTTCTGTGACTGACACTGGAGATGGGACGTAACATCTTGAAAGCACAGATCCTAGAAATTATTTCAATTTAAAATTAAATAAATTTACAGTATCTCATATAAAATTTTGGAGTGGTTTTTCTTTTTTTTTGGGGGGGGGACGGTTTGTTTGGTTTGGGGTGTTCTATTGATTTTTGTTGTTTTGGGTTTTTTGCCAGTCCTATTGAGAATATTTGGGATAAAATATTTCTGTATCTATTATTGAGTTATATGGCAGATTTTTTAGTGAAGTTTCATTCATTCAAATCCCTAAGGTTCAGCCATTGAAAACATGAATCAGAGAGTAAAGAAACTAACAGAACAGCACAGGACGGGGGATAAAGCTCCCATTTCATAATAGCTTAGGAAGAACCTGCAAACTAGCTTGAGCAGGAGAAAGCTTCAGAGATTCAATTCTCCATATTTTTTTTCCCTATGACAGAGTGAGATAGCACTGGCTAGAGACCTATTTTAGGCTAATTTCACAAGGAAACAAAGCTCATGAGATTTCATTTTGCGTACATTTATTTGGAGGCAAATATATTTGTCTATCTGGCTCCTGATGACTTCTTTACACATTCTATAACTCCACATAGGAAAAAAAGAGTGAAAATCAGGTTTTATTAGTTCATGACTAAAAAGCTATGACTGTTCAGCAGTGCATGTCTTTATCTTTGCAGGTATAATGTGCTATAAACAGAATGTGTTCTGATGATGAAGCAGACATCTCAAGACACAAAAAAAAAGGCCGACTGAGGGGACAGGACACATCAGGAGGGGGACACAAGACTGAAGTTCTGCTCTTTTCCAGAAAATGCAGTTGTTCTGGCCTGGAAGGGATTTAGATTCAGACTGCAAAGAAGCTGAGCAATACACAAGGTAGTGAGCAGAGAAGATACATAAGCAGGAAACCAAAAACTGTGCCAACGCATGGCCTTTCCCTGACCCACCCTGAGTAATCCAAGAAAGGCTTAAGAGTATCCCAGCCAGCAAAGCTTGTTAGAGGAAGTTGGTGAGCAGTGTCTAGCTGCAGGGAGCTCGACCATCATCTGGATACGATAGTCAAGCCCTGCTTACAGACACAGTGGAAGGCCAACCCGGGTAAGATGAAAAGAAACAATTGGCAGCCTCTGTACGATGGCAAGGGAACCCACAGCATCGGCCAACATGAGACACTGACCCTGGAGCTAAAGAAGAAAAAGTGTCACTAAATATTTAAAGAAGGACTTCAAAAAGAGTCCCAGTTACATAAAACAAAATCAATGTTATTTAACAGCAATTTTTTTCAGCTTGACCTAAATCATCTTTCAGAAACTCTTGTCTCCTTATGCATCACTGTATTAGGAATCCAATACACAGTTAACACAAAAAATGATGATCAGAAGCCAAATTCTAGAGCTGATTTATGCAATTACAGGGTCACAGCAGGCCAGACAGGGTTTCAATCTGCGGACAGGTGCCAAAATGTGAGATCCGTGACCATTCAATCAGAGAAATGGGAGCATATCTCAGGGCTCAGAGTCCACATTCTCCAGCTCCCATGCCCCAGATACTCAGCACTGCTGTAACAAAATGAAGTGAAACAGGAGAGATACATGTACACTGTCTGAGATCAGACCAGGTCATAATCTACAATTTTAATGACAAAAGGAGTCTAAAGTGTCCCCTAATGTACATTAGTGTGTAGGTTTGAGTGAGATGCAAAGGGGAACAAGTTAAACTATGGGGCTTTCTTCAACTCACACCAGACTGCCAACTCACAGGGTTTTGTTTTGCAAGGGGCAGCTCCCTAGAGGAAGATGAAGTGCAAAACACCCAACAGTGAGACACCCACTAAGGTCTCGCATGCACTGCACACAGCTTCAAAACAACCCCAGCTGTGCGAGTGCCACAACATCTGCCAGCCTCCCCAAAGGCAGCAACACCAGCACAGTGTGCACCTACAAGGGAAAAGGCTCTTCCCAGCACACAGTGGGGATGTGCCACCAGGAACGTACCTCAGCGTACATGAGAAGTGCCACATCTCCTGTTCACAGTGAGGAAGGCAGTACCGCTAAGGGCATCAAGGACAGCACAGTGTGCAAGCTGCCTCGTGGGAAGTGATGTATTGGTATCACTACTGAAAGCCGGTGTAGAAGGCTTCTAGGGAAAAGCATTTAAGCCTTTACTCCATTCTCCAGTTTCCACACTAAGTGCAGGCACAAAGGAGTAGGAAAATGTTTTCAGCAGTTCCTGTTATCCATGAGTCATGCCTTGCTGGGGTTGCAAATACACAAGCCTGGGTCTTTGGTGGCTTCTAAAGTCAACCAGGAAATTTTTAACAAAATAATTTTTGTGACAGAAGTGGATAATGCGAGCAAAAACCCATTCATCATTTCCACACTGGATCTCACACTAAAAGAAACAGACTGTTTTTCTCCAGACTGGTGAATTTGTGTTCAAACAGTGCCTCAGAGGTGTTAATGAATACAGCATCTGGCTCGAGTAGGTCAGTTTCTGCCAAACCAACATGAATCTGATCTAGAAGGAAAAATCAACTCATTGTGACTCAGCAGGTCTTACCTGGCATGCAAGGCATCATGCACTGCAACCTCCTTGATGCCTTTCCAGGTGGCATGAAACACATAGCCAAAACCTATCAGGCAATGCTGTGATGCCTTTGAACTCCTTTCAGTGGTGGGGACTGAGCTAAACCACCTGGTGGGGTGCCTTCATCGCTCCCCTGCCAGGCTGAGCGAGACCAAACACAAAGCCTGAGAGCCTCACAACTCCCACCACTGTGCAGAATGCACCAAGTGCTCGGTGTCTCATGGGGCAACTCATCCTCTGCTCATGTGGCCAGCTCCAGCCAGGGAGATTCCCCTGACAGCTGGGCACAATGAACTTGACCATGCTCCCACAAAAAGACAGACAACAGTGTCTTTTTCACCAACCCCAGAAGCCCACAGTGTGAGATCCTCTCACAGGAAGGGTTATTACAATCCCAAAAGGGTTGGAAGAACGCAGCACTTCTGCCTAGCAGTCTGTTCTATTGATACACAACTACTCGTCCAGCCATAAAGGCAATTGCTAACCACCTTCTGCCTGGAAGATGAGCCAAAGGCCCAAAGTTAGCAGACAAAAGTCCCGGGCAAAGCAACCCAACAATGTGCAAAGAGGTCTTCAGAGCCTTACATATGCCTGTACAGAAGAAGAGAAAGAAAATGAGAAATCAAAGGAAGTGGTATCTGGAGTCTGTCTGCAACTAAATCACTCATCAGAGAATCAAGAGACTCTGCTGTTGAAATTTATCCTCTTAGTCCCCAAAACCAGAACTCACATCAGAGAAGGGAAAGAACAGAAGAAAAAAAAATAAATAAAAGGAAGGCATTCACTCCCAACACCTGGGTGAAGGCAAAGGATTTGTGAACAGACAGTGTATGTACAGAAATATGTACATCTATGAAAGACTTCAAGTGTAGAGGAGCAGAAAAGGGAGCCAAGATTACCACAAAAGCTGCTTGTGCTTTTGGCTTCATAAATTTCATAAAGCTAGCTATTTAGGATTAGGATAAAAGTTCTCTTTTTTAGATTTCCCGTTCAAAAGAAGCCACTGTCACTTCATTTAGGTCACCTCTGCCTAATCAAGGGCACGTTTCCCTTTTGCATAACTTCATTACTTATAAAATCTCTGGGCACTTTCATCTTTACCAACCACAACATCCTGTGAAACACCAGATAATCATTAATGACTTCTACAGACTGTGAAAAGAGGCACAGAGAAACTACAAGCCCTGGAGTCATTTCTGCTCCTTTCTATCATCACAAAGTTAAGCATCTAGTCTAAAATAATAATCTGAGACTTCCCAACAGACATAAATACACATCACCACGAGGCTATTTACCTTAACTAACTTAGGCACACATTTTAGGATGGTGCCTGTCTTTCCACCACTTACAGAGCATCTTGGTAACCACTCAAGACTAGGTAAGTAACTTTTAGACCAGATGTCTAAACAGAGACTGTCTAAAGTTAATTGATTAAGACAGGCCTCCACTAAAAAGGAGGCAGAAAATCAGTAGTAAAACAGAAAAGTTAATTTGAATCTCCCAGATCTCAGAGTAATGGGCAAACTATTGGAATGACCCTTCCTACACCGCATTATTTCGTAACACCTCATTTGGCACATTTGTCCCTGCTAACAGAGGACACTTGTAAGAGAAACACTGTTGGAAGTCACTCACACTGGGCCTGTTTTTAACAGCACAGGTTTTTCACTCAGGCTGAACAGCCAACAAGACGCCTGTGTCCCAAAGCACACAGCACTAGTGCCAGTCCCTCATGCCCTGTGGGAGTCACTGCGGGGCTCAGTAGTGTTGGGGTGCTGTGAACTGGACAGCTCAGATTTGCAGGGGTTCTGTAGGATGCTCATTTGGACAGCTGGAAAGCAGATGTCTGGCAAGTCTAAGAATAAACAGAGATTATCAGTTCAAGCCCAAGCCTAAAAAAAGAACTTAAAAATGCTAATCCATGTGAAACAGCAAATTCCCATATCTTTGCCAATGTTTTAAATTGAGTTAGCCGAGCCAAGCTAAAAACACAGCTCAGCAGGCACAGAAAGATGCTCACTGTAAGTGAGGGCCATGAAAAAGGCATCTGGTCTGAGCTACCGCATGACTTGCCTCTCTGCCTGGAGACGGATCAAGAAGAAATCTGAAGGATGGATCAAGCAGAACGCGCAACGGGGATTTCATTAATTGGGGAAATGATGTTCTGACAGAGCGAGCTGAAGGCAACAACAGCACTGCAGTCAGGCTCGGCTGTTCTCCTCTGTGACATCCCCACATCTGACTTATTATCAATGGGCAGCTGCTGCAGAAATTGAAGCGATGCTGAAATGACAACTCTGTTAAAGGGGCAGATGGTCCTAGGAGCAAATGTTTCACCAAGGACTGGGTAGGTACCATCAGACACATTTCTCAAAGACTCAAAAATGACAGCTGATGTCCCAAGAGATGAAATCTCAAAGTGTTACTGTACTGTGTAGCCAAGGGCTAGGAATATTCTTGAATGTGACCTGACTTAAAAATATAATGAAGCTGATTGAAACATATCAGTACGGTTAGAATCCCTGCTAGCAGCTTTTATGGCAGTCATGGTTGAAATGTGCCATTTTGGGAATGCAGCCAAACTGCTTATACATGGAGTACAGCCGTACCATAAAGCCATTCTAGCTTTTTGGATGGATTATCATTCATAATGAAGAGGGGAAAGGCAGAAAAATGAAGGAAAGAGATGCCAAAGTAAACCATATTTATCCTAGAAAATGTTTGGGGTTTTTTTTTTTAAACACTGGAAATCAGATTCACAAGGCAAAGCTTAGTGGACAAAACATTGACTGCAAATTAGTTTTCCTGTTACCGTCATAGAAAATGAAATTCAAATTTATGTATATTGTCACTTCACCTTATGCGCAAAGGACTGTGAAAGCCAACAAGTAATGCTTCTTTCAATTTTCTCCCTGCCCATTAGTAAATCAAAGTTAATATACCCATGAATATCCTTGGAGCATGGATCAATAAGGCAAAAGTTCTCCACTGATCTCTGGCAAGAGCAGTGATTTCTAAGGCTTTCAAGAAACCATCTACCAAAACCAAGATGCGAGTAACCAGGCTGAAAGCATAAAAACAAAATTTAGAGTACAAAGTAGTTAAAATCCACATGAAGCTGATAATACAGCAAGAACATAGAATATTCCTTCACTGTTGCAGTAGGCAATGCCAAAAAAGCACTAGCTCTTACTATACAGTCTCCTCCTCAGGGTTAACCCTCCATCTGCAGGGAACAGCCACACAATGAAGCTTGGCAAAAAAAAAAACCCTCTCACTACAAAACAGATCACCAGATTTAAGCTTAACCATATGGGTAAGGATTTTTAGGGAGCTTCAGATCCATTCCTAACCTTAGGCTGTGTAAAACAATTACCTCAGTCAGCTATCAGTTATGTAGACAAAAGGGAACTTCCTGTAAACATTCTATACAATTCAGCTAACCTTCACTCTGCATTTCTGAGGCACTGCCATTTACACTGGAAAAGTACAACGAGGCTTAAGAAAGGCCCTTGCCTATACATGCACATATGTATGCATGTACACATCTAGGCATCCTGGGTTCAGAGACCACAGTGCTGCTTGCTGCCATGAACAGTTCCTGCAAATTCATGTGATTGTTCTTGGCAACACTACAGCTGGAAATGCGTGCAGGGCTGGGACCATGTGGTAAACCATTCTGTTCACAAAGCATGACGTAGTGCTGTGTTAGTCTGACCCACCCTACCTCTGCTCTTCTGAGATGTGCCATGCATATTTACAGCACTAAACATCAAATATAAAATAATAACAGCAGTTTGTAACAGTGTTTTACAAACATATTTTCTATCTCTATGCCCAGTGAATATCCAAACTGGCATCTATAGTAGTTCTTGTGTGCAGTGAATGCTGTGGGTCTGTGGTTCCATCTTCCAAGTTCAATCCAAACGAGACCTCCAGGCGTCCTGAGCACTGGGGGCATTTCTGGTTTCTGCATTTAAAGGACAAAGTGGATATAGAAAAGGCACATACTCAGGTAACTGCAATGTTTACGGGGACAGAGGAGCTGCTTTACCAAGAGAGACTGAAAAGTCCATGAGTCTTCAGCTTAAAAAGGATACATCTGATGGAAAATATGATCAAAGTTTACAAAATTATGAAGCCTGTGAACAAGGTACTTATAGAACTGTTTTTAACTAAATTCAATGTTATTAGCAATCACTGAAACTAGCAGGAAGTAATTTCAAATTAATAAAAGAAGATACATTTCTAGTGAGACAGTAGTGAATTTCTGGAATTTGTTGCCACAGTGATGACCTGGAACATCTGCCACAGGCAGACAGGATCAGCAGGTTCAAAAAGGGATTAGACAAATCCAGGGACAATAGGTCCATAAACAAACAGTACAGGGAACAGGCAAAGATGCTCCTCCTAACACCCCCAATACAAGAGTGGCGGATGCAGGAATGTGCCAGGGAGCTGACTGCGGACAGGGGCCAGGCTCCTGTGCACTCTCTGATCATCTTCTGAGCACTGATAAAGAAGAATCCAGGGCCAGATATGAACACTGGTGCGACCCAATGGATATTCCTCTCATCCTTTTATGCCTGATTCCTAGGTGACGACAAGTTTCAAAGGCTTAACTTCCACAGTGTCCATTGCCTCACTTGCAGCTGAGTGTTTTAACAGGCACTGATAATGAATGGGCATCCAATAAAGGCAGCAGCCGAAATTCAGGAAGCCTACTGAACAGAAAGGCTGTAAACATTCTCTTCCTTTACCCTGCCCCAGGGGAATTACTTCCCTGGCACATAAGCACTGTTTTATAGAACCATATACTTGTAGTTATTTCACTTTTCACAGCATTAAGAATCCTGGTGAACTCCCTTCATGGATCAACCTGGCAGGCCAGTGCCCCTCCCTTTTCAAACCTGCTTTTACCCTAAGAATCCCAGTTCACCCATTTCTCCAGCAAGGCTTGGTTTTCTTACTCTGCACAGAGACTGGCTTATAATGCAGCGGCCTGGAGAAAGTTCAGTGCTACCCTTGAGCAGCCCACATGACAGCCCAGCTTCGTGGGAACACGTCTTCTCCATGGCACAGCAAGCAGCAGCAGGATGACGTTGGAAACACTAATTACAAACATGCCTGCCAGGCCTGGAGCTCACATGCTCTGAACAAAAAGAGCAGAAGGGCATTGAGATGGGACTTCACCAGATGTCAGAGGATGGGGAGGGGTAGCTCCCTTGCTGACTCCATCACTGTTGCTTTTCTATTGTAAGGATTATCTGTCATGCAAAGCCTTTGTACATGCACTGTATGAACCCAGCATTTTCCATCCTTTAAAGGGACTACTTTATGTTTAGTGGTTATCTAGTGATGACTGACACCAGTGGCAGGAAGATTTCATTTGGCTCTTCCCTTATTCTCCCTTTCACCTGAATCTAATGTTTTAGCACACTGTTAGGGGCACAGACATAGGTCAGCGGTACTCCAGGTGACTGCAAAAGACCAAGTCAAGTTAAATACCTGGGGGGGAGAATCACCATTTGAGTCTTAATTCTTGTTTTTTGATCTTGAAACTTCAACTCCACATGTCATTTGGTCACATGAACATTCATGTGAAACACTGATCATGATGACAAACTTTCCTGCCAAATCCAGCAAGATCCTGAGCCTCAGGAAAGGATGAGATGGGCTTCTGAGTCACTGAAAAGAGCATGATCTATGAAACCTGAAAACTCTGATTCATCCTAGTCCAACGCATCTTAAACCTCTGTGGTTTATTGGATTGCAGCTTTTTTTCATGGGTTATGATAAAAATGAATAAAGAAACATCTCATTTTAGGGAATAGAGAAGGTTATTTAAAGTGGAGCCAGCAGCTGTTCTGTGGGAACATTCCTTAAACCAGGACAGAGTCCTGCCCTGAAGTTAGGAAAGTTTGTAACTTCCTACATAGCTAAAACATCTCTCAGGCAGCTCAATTCCACTTATAAAGACAGTAAGTCTTTTTGTAAAGGAATCTGGCACTTGCAGTACCAGTCCAAGGTCAAGTCCTTCTCTTTTACTGTCTCCTTGGTCACATGACTCCACCTTCCCTAGTATCACACTGGCAAAAGGTGACAAGAATTAGGCCATTCCCTTCAAGAGCAATTTAAGATACAAACACCTTTTGTAATTAGCCCCTTAGAATCCTTGGACCCAAGGAAAATGCCAGTGACTTCCTTGGGATTACTCCTGATTTACACTAAGAAGTCAAGGCCTACTATAGCTTCATATTGTCAGCAAAAAAATTAGCCAACTATTACAAGAGAATAAAGTGAGGAGACATATGTTTACATTTCAAAGCTTTTTTTACTCTGTTCTATGTAGAAAAACATCAGGGTTTCCAAAATATATCCATGGGAGGTCTCTGCACCAAACATAATTGTTCTTAAGTTAGTTTTATCCTACCTAGTAAGTGAGGCAGAACAACAAAGAGGCTTTCTGCCTCTCCCATTACTGATGCTGTAGCCCCTCTACCACCACCACCACCCCTGCACCTTCCTATGCAGGTCCCATCCTCCTGGTGTGTCTACACAGCAAAAGTGTAATTGGACTCCACAGAGCCACCTCCATGCAGGCTTTGGAATCACCAGCTGAAGAAGTTACAGCAGACTCCATCAGAGGGAGCAACAAGGGTACAAGCTTCCTTAGGGACATGTACCAACTACCTGCGACCCGAGTGGAATAAGCCCACACTCCTTTGTCTTTACTGATGCTACAGCCTGCACTGACTATATTAAGGATTATGGAGGCACCCACCAGCCACGCAGCATCAGCCCAGTCTGTCCAGGGAACCAGCACCACATGTGCTCGTGCTTGCCTAAAACATCCTGCCCCAACTGGCAGCCTCCTCCACCAGCGGACCCCTGGCAGGAGTGCTGCTTCTAGAAATTCCATCATATGGAAAGTTTCCACATCTGCCTGAAGAAATGGTGACTCACTGCCGTCATCACCATCAGTAGCTGAAACCTTCTTGTGCTCTGCTTGGGATGGGGGGAAAAGAGCAAGAAAGACCAGAAAATTCCCCCCCCCTCTTTGCTCCTCCCCTTTGCTATTTCTGCATCTCAGCCCACTGCTTGCATGTCTCCCAAACCCTTGAGCAAGTTCCCTTCATACAACACCACTGGCAAGAAAGTCATCTGAAAAACAACACAGAAACATGAAAAATAAGGCTGTGAGCCATCTGACAAGGGAGCTACTTTCTTGTTCCATGTTTACAGGGTGCACCGAGTTCACACTGGACTCCCATGCGCTAACACAGTGCAAGTATAGCAGCTGGTAACCCAAAAATGCCAGTCAAGGGCAAGGCTTTTAACTTGTTTTTTCCAACTTCAGTCAAGTGCAAGGAGATCACGCCCCTCCAGAAACAGGACAAGAAACTTCTTCCCTTCAGGGATATTACTCTTCTACACCATGTAAAGGTTGTCACCAATCACTCTTCCCATCCCACAGCTCCTTCAGTCACTTACTTCTGTTCCCAGAATGAATCTTCCAGACAGAATCAAAAGTGATTTACATTGCAGCAGGAAGCCTGCATCGTTCCAGGCACTACTGGCTCTGTTACTTCTGTTTAAACAAAAGATTTCCCCAAAAAACTGCAAGGAGAAAGGGGCTCTAGAGCTGTTTTCTTCTGTGGTTTGTTCGAAGCAGTCTCTTGCTGGAAGTGTGCAGGGCTCATGCTGATGCTGCTCCAGCTGGAAATACACGCAGAAGACATTTCCGGATGATTTAGCACGTATTGTCTGCATGGATATGAGGTGGTAAGCAGTTTAGTAGTGCTCCACTCCATAGACTCTTTCAAATGAGCTGCCCCAAAAATGTTCCGATGATAAAAGTGCCACAAAATTGGCTGGGAAGTTTCCTGATGTTTCCTTCTTCCAGCATCAGGATATTTGTTAAAATCAAAGCAATTTTGTTTAACTCACAATTTCTTCCTGGCCTGTCACTGTGCCCAGTAAGGTCACAGACTCTCAGAGAAAGGTACATGTGTGCATATAAATAAATAAATAAATAAATACATGTTTACACCCTTCAAATACCCTTGGTTCAGGCCTTGAAAGGTGCCTGTGGATGCTGCAGGAAAATAAATAAGGAACTTGTTTAGATCATTGACCTGAATCTGGTCTGGTTTGTGACAAATCTCCCTGCTCCTTACAACCAGCAGAGGCAAGAGAATTAATGTCACTCAAGGCTAAAACAGGTTACAAAAAAATAGCATAATCCTGAGCTGACCACATCATATGCTTCCACATCCTGCCAGTCTCGGCATCCTACAAAAGCTTCCAAAGAACAAACAAACACCAAAAGAAACAGGACTAACTATAAGAGTCTTAAATATTCGTGTTCCCTGAGGTCATGCCAGATGCTGTCTCCTTTCCAAGGGGTACATACCAGGGGAATGCCACGTGCTGAAATGCAGAAGCTGTAAGTACAGTCTGATTTAGCTTAATGAGATAGAAGAAATTAACACCATCCTCCTCGAATCCCTTCTGGACACAGATCAGACATCAGCACAGAGCAGCCCTCAGTTCAGTGTTCCCTGGGTCAGAGGGCAAGGGCACCAGCAAGGAAACAACAAACACTTCTTCCCTGTGAGACTGAGCTGAACACATCAATGCTGAATTTGCACTAACATTAATTTCCCTCTGTTGTTTCTATAGCAGAGTATTTCTTGGCAATTCACAGGAAGCTTTTCCAGCCTCTCTGTGCCTGAAGTGTTAAGCTGATGCCTCACACACAGCAGATCTCTTCCTCCAGCACAAAGACTGGTTACTGATAGAGCAAGACTAACCTGAAGGCTGGGGAGAAGGACACCCTCCCTGCAATAGCAAGATAACACACAAATACTGGTAAGGCTTCTGTAAGCAAGAGCAAACTGTAGGCAGACACTGCTGCTTGCTTTTTCCCAACTTGTTTCCTGCTGGATCTCAGAGAGATCAAACCACTATGCCCAGTAACAGCTACAGTCTTTTTGTTCCAAGGAAAAAATATATTAGTTTTATGGTGCCAAATTCTCTTTTGGAAAATTACCACCTACAAACTTCCTCATAATGACTGCAAGAGTACAACTCCCTCCCTTGGCTCAGATAGCACAGGCAGCACCTCTTTGTGCTGCTTGACAAGAGGCACCTTTCAGCACTGAAAAGCCAACATTTAAAAAAATTGGTGATTGAGCCCCCACTGTCTGTGGAAAAAAATAATCAGAGATCAGAAATGCCCTAATAAATCAGAATATATGCTTTACAGAATATGTATTTGCCAGATCCAAATTAATTATGACAGGGATTCAAACTAGATAGAATTCACCAAAGCACAAATTTTAACTGCAAGATGCATTTGGTTCTTTCTAGAAAGGACAAGAAGAAATGGCCTCAAGTTGCACCAAGCTAGGTTTAGACTGGAAATTAGGATAAAATTTCTTCCCCAACAGGGTTTCAAGCACTGGGACAGGCTGTCCAGGGATGGATGTGGTTGAGTCGCCATCCTTGGAAGTTTTTAAGATTTGTCCACAGTTTAGTGGTGGAATTGGCAGTGCTTAGTCAATGGTTGGACTCAGTGATCTTAAAACCTCTTTTCCGAACTAAATGACTTCATGATTCTGAAGACTTAAGCAGCACTTGCCAGATGTATGTCCCAAAAATATTTGTCCTTGCAAGCTAAGGTGCAAGACTTCACAAGCAGCCTTCCATTTCTGGACATTCAGATTACCTGACCATATAATCAGAAGAGTACAACCCTCTGGTATAAAGAAAAACATTAGGGCAGTGGGTTTCTCCAGTTCTTCTGATGAGAAGACTTGCATTTGGTGTTATATTGCACTCTGCCCAGCTCACTATCCCAAACATCAGCTAGACTCCCAGGACCACTCCTCACAGACACCTGGGGCCTCTGCCTTCATTTGGAATCCACTGTCTGAAGGGACTGCAAGGCATGCTGGAGTGAAAAGATGCTCCTTTTGAGGCTTACAGGTGGATTGAGAGCTGTACTTTTCTCCCAGGTTTTCTTCTTGAAGCTTCAGATGACTTCTTCCTTTTTCGAAGGAGGACTTAATTCTCTCAAAATAGTAGCCAAAAATCTTGTAGTTAAGTACTATTTAGAAATCTGTGGAAAGCCAGATAACAAGAGAGATCTTGGCATTCCTATTTGGAAAGCATATGACAAGGAAACATGCTCTCTGCTCACCTAGCATGCCTTTTTTTTCCTAGTGCCTCAAACACCAGTATT
Organism: Oreocharis arfaki; assembly: GCA_013398015.1. Classification (NCBI taxonomy): domain Eukaryota; kingdom Metazoa; phylum Chordata; class Aves; order Passeriformes; family Paramythiidae; genus Oreocharis; species Oreocharis arfaki. The sequence continues at coordinate 32,989 of VZRR01004735.1, read as the reverse complement.
TTTGTGAAAAGGCAGCAGAGCAGAAAAGCATTCTGGATATCAACACAAAAACAAGCATGCTGATTAGTTTAGCCTGATGATTTTGTGCCAGAATTGGAAGTCCTTTTTAACCCTCTCCTCCTTTTAAGAGCGAAACAACTGTCCTCACAGTCTTACTCAATTAAGTGTCCAGTGCGGAGCAAGGCCTTCCTCCCCCAGGCTTTGGCAGAGTGCTGTCAAGTCTTGCAGAGCTGATATCTCCAGATTATCAGCTCTCTTGGCCATCTGGCAAATGGCAGGCCTGAACAGTCCTGTTCTTTCTGTATTTCTACATCCAAAAATTAGAAGGGAACCATCCCTTCAGTCTGAAGCGATATCTATGTACAGTAATTACTGTTTGCCTTCTGATGTTGAACTGCACTATAAAAACAGCTAGCACGACTCCACCACAGACAGTAAGAGAAGATCTGAGGCAGGAGAATGAGCAGTTATAACCCCAGAAGAGCTAGGTGTTAGGAGATTTGCTCACTGACATAACTCTTCATTAGGTCTTTTGACCTAATTAATGCTACTGACTTCTGTATAGGGCCTAAATTCTTGATCAGATTTCATTTTTTTCTGTCTGTAATACCATTTACCCAGTGTCTTTTTTTTAAGTGAAAGAGAACATCAGAAGTCAACACTTTCAGGACTGGCCACCAATTCCGATAATTCTGAATCTGAGAGTTGACCACGGAAGCCTGCAGCACAATTGCTTCGGGAGTTTTTGAGTAATGAAATGACTGCAGGGGCTCAGCAATCATCGAAATCAGGCCCAAAGGATCCCTCTTCTTCCTCACTATTCCCTTCAAAGAGAATGCTACTGCCAGTGGAGCTTAGCTTGTAACCTTAGCTTTTCTTGATTACCAGAAATGCCATGAAGCTGCCTGGCGATCTGCAACTTCCTGCAGGCGTCAGGTACCCAGATGTCCCATTGGTGGGCAGCGTTTTCCAAGTCTAAGGATCAATAGACAGACAAACAGAATCACTGTGCAAAGCCAGTCTGTACATAATGAACCACTGACCTCCAGACTTAAGATTTTGGCATCAAAGGCACACATCCCTTTTTTTTTTACTAATGACAGTGAAGCCACCCTGTATTACTGTCAGTGATGTATGACACAGCACATCCTCTGATTCCCCAGGGTCCTAAATGACTCAACCACTTCAGTTCCTAAGTGCAGAGACACTTTCTATTGACTATATTTAGTTTTAGAGAGGGTCTGGAAAAGTGATATCACCACTGGAATGAGGAAGTATTTATCCCCCGACTGGAAACACATGATGATGATGTAAAGGTACTATTTGGAGAGCTCTATTTATATGGTTGTTTCCTGAATCTTAACATGACTCAGAAAATCTCGGGATGTAACATGGTGCCACTGCCATAGTTCGTGGGAATCACTACCAAAGTCTTGCAAAAGCTCTGGCAAAACAAACAGCAAGTTACCATGTCTCTGCAAAGCAAGACTGAGGAATAGATACTGAAATTTAATTACTTGACCTATTTATTACCAATGGATTTAAATATTTTAAATGGTAGACCAGTGACAGAATTAAGTGTGAAATAGCCAACAACTACAGTATAATAAACATGCAAGGGCAGTTAGTGTAGAGTGAAATTTGATTTCACTAATTACTGCTTGTTGCAATTACTCTGCTTTTCCGGATCAATAACTGCTTTCCCAAAGCCAATTGCTCCTGCTTTTTGACAGGTCAGGAATTTCTGTGATAAGCAGTTGATTAAAAACATTTTCTGTAAGGTTTACAAAGGCAGAGGAGATGCAGCTGCCGAAAAAGCTCCCAGAAGCCAGTCTTGTGAATTCAGATGAAATGTTTCGTGAAAGGACCACAAACCTTTCTTCTCAGAAAAGAGAACACTTCTCCATTAAAGAGAAAGGGAAGTCGGTGAATGCCTTTCTTTTTACCTTTAAAAACTGAACTAGAACACAACTCTCTGGGAGAACACAGCCAGAAGCCGTACGAGTACAACCAATATGATGTAGCAGGCTGAGGAAGAGTACAGAGCAAAGGTTATTAGAAAGAGGAAGGAAAATAAGAATGAAATTGTCATACCTTACAAGTGCCAGTGATTGTACAGAATTACACCAAGCCCATTAGAACAGCAGTAAGGCAACCAGGTACTAGCATTACTCACTTGGTATTAACACACCCAACAGATCTTGATCACTCTTGCAAAGTCAAGGCAAAACCCAGCAGAAAACGCAGGTTCATCTAAGATGAGAGTCTCCTTGTGCAAAACATCCTCATGCATGAGCCTCTTGTTTCTGCTCCAGCCTTGCTTCTGGAGCTCAAGCATATCTGTAGCAACTTGGACTACACCATACACTGCATTGCTGTATGCATCAGGACAAGGATCAAGCAGAGTACAAACAGCCATCCCACCAAAATGGCAGGAGCTTTACACCTGCTTTGCATGAAACAAACAAACAGAATAGTGAATTCATGCCATGTTTATAGTTTATATTTGACTAACCTTCTTAATCTCTTGTAAAGTTTAATATTTAATGAAATCACAGGGCAACAAAACAGTGCTACATGGCTTGGTTCTTGAGGGCAGAAATTCCCATTGATTACAGCTGAAATCTTTCAGAGAATCAGGAAAAGAAATTGCACTTTTCCCTAACTGAGCAGTAGTGCAGGCACTGAGCAATCAATCACTGCATAAGGTTCTTGTCTCATTACTCTCACACGCCATGTTAATTCAATTGTTTGCCAAGATTAGAGTGCTAATATAACCACTGATTGCTGATATTCCTTATCACACAAACATTACAGCAGTATTAATCATATAGCACTCAGCATCACCAATGTGACCTTACAACACTAGAACAGTACAAATACAATTGCTCACGTTGTCTCTCAGGACACGTAAAAGCCATAATTTTATGACTCTGTCCAAACCTTATTTCTCCTGCTTTGTTCATGCTCTCCTCAACACTCTTTCCCATGTTCTGTGGTCCTGTTACATACAATACTCCGACTGGCTTTTCTTTTCTACCTCTGCACCGTATCCCTGGAAAATTTTATCCGCAGTTTCCACTGTATACAAACGGATGACACACTAATGCATGCCTACTTCCAGGCTACTCCCTTTCAGCACTCAGTAAATGCTTGGCCTATCTTTTGGACAGCATATCCACAACATCTAGCCTTCAGCTCAAGCACAACTCAGTAAAAGGGAATGCTTATTTTGCCTCCTCTTGCCTGAGGACAACACAGCTCATCCCTGAACCATTAGCTGTCAGCTTGGATATGCACTGCATTTATGTCTACAGATATCTGGATTATGCTGAAGCTCTTGCTGAGACAGAGCTTATCCTAATAGCCTCTCACGATTTCCTCAGTTCTGCAGGAGGATACTTTTCTTCCAGACCAGACATACACCTCTCTGCATGAAAAGGGTTAAGCTAAATAGAAAAATGGGTCTGTTGTTCCCAAACAGAGCTACCTGCAAGCAGTGTAGTTAGTAACAGAAATCTCACTTTAAACTCACATCTTATTTTATCCTATGTTAGCACAGAGAAGTAGACAGCACATCCTGAATGTATTTTTTATACAGTGTTTGTACAGTTCTTCCTTTCTCAGGCATCCAGTACCAAACATCTCAGCAACTCCAACATCATTTTCTCCAGTCTCGATAAGGAGAAGCTTATTCTCTTCCACCCAAATGGCTTTGGCAAATATCACAGCCCAAACCTGTCACTATCACCAGTTCTCTCTGAGAGATGCATTCTTGCATCAAACTTATGTTTGGTTTCAAGCCTTTCCATCTCTCACCCTCACCCTGTCTATCATTTCTCACTCACCAGTGAGCCACTGATTCCTGCTTCTGATCACCCTGTGAAACCTTCCACTATCACCCAAATATCTGATTTTCCAACAAGTCTTTTCATGCTTTCCTTCATCCTGCCTTTCGTGTTGCTAGTGCTTCTCTCCTCCATTGTTCTTTCTGAGTCAACTTGTCTGTGTCAGAACTGACATCTGGCTTCAGAACAATATTATGCCCTTGTCTTTTCTGCACTCCCCTATGTACCATCTATATTGATTTCTGTTAAGATGGAAAGCTCATCAGATAGAATCAGCTTTCTGCTCTGTGCTGATACAGTGCCTAGCACAGTACAGCCTTGCTCATGTGCCTGATATGGCCTCTGCATTATAATGCATAAAATGACAACACGTTGTATGTACGTTCCATGTAATTAAATGGTAACATGGTGCAGATCTAATATATGGTCACATGCACCTTCACTTGTTCTGGATACAACTACTCTGTGTACCAAAACAGCCAAGTGATAGAAGTGAGTGAACAAAATACACCACTACTTTTGCTATTTGAATGTAAATCTGAGATTTTAAAGTAAGATAAATATTTCAGAGGAGAAGTATCTTATTGTAGTTTAGTAGCCACCCACAGAATTGGGAAACAATTGGTCTAAATCCTTGACTAATTCTTAAAATGTTTCCTAAGTACTCACAGATTCTCCAGTTCTTCTGTTGTAGAAACAGTTTTATCTGCATTGTGCTATATTTTAGGATAGCTTATTCCACTCTTCTTAAAGGAAGAAACTACACTGGTGTAAACCACCTTTATAACTAAACAGCTGCAGCAGTACTGCTTCTGCTTGTGTAACTATTTCAGGTTTTGTCACAGCTTAACAAGTGAAAGCCAGCCTGAGTTTAGCCCATTCAGTCAAACTCATGTACAATATCATCATACGGAATCACCAGCCTGAATGAGAACAGTCAAGAATGCCTACATGGATATTCCTACCTTTAATCTACTTTATTTTAAGTTTTGTCCCCACTTTGAAGGCAAGTTGCTGTAACACATTCTGGAGTCATAGAACCATAGTACAATTTCGGTTGCAAAGGACCTTGCAAAGGACCTTAAAGACCATCTAGTTCCAACCTCTCTGCCATGGGCAGGGACACGTTCCACTACATCAGGTTGCTCAAAGCCCCATCCAGTCTGGCCCTTGCACACTTCAAGGGATGGGGCATCCACAACTTCTCAGGGTAACCTGTTCCAGAACCTCATCACTCTCACACTAAAGAATTACTTCCTAATATCTAATCTAAACCCATCCTCTTTCAGTTTAAAGCACTACCCCTTGGTCTATTACTACATGCCCTTGTGTAAAAAGTCCCCCTCCAAGTCATGGGAGTCATGCTTGGTGTTTCCCTTACTCCAGTGGGGAGAGCATCTTTCCACTGCTCTCCAAGCTCATATCTACACTGCAGGCACACTATGACTGCTGCACGTGCTGACACACTTGAGAGAGTTTTTCTCTAGCAGCAACAGCAATGAAATCACAGCACATGGACCTTCATGGACCACAAGATGCCTGGTGACTTTGCACGGGGTGTGCTGATGTCTGTACTACTGCAGCTTCACTGCTGCTGATCATGATGCATGGCACCAAGACATCTTTGTATCTGGGGACAGTTTTGAGATGCCAGGGCAGAAAAGTACAACTCTCACCCCGGTTTTGTTCTTGTTCTTGTTGTGCTTCCACCTTCCTTACTAGAGATGTGAGAGCCATTCTCCTGCCTGAAAAAAATCTTGTCTTCTGTGTGTGTTGAAAGGATGGAACCACATTTATATGTGGTCAAACTTATGGTACAAGAAGGCCCTAAAACAAGGCAATGGCACATGTCAATGAGAATCTTTTGCTTGTCAGGACATACAAACCAAGCACTGATTAACCAGCTCTGACTGTGCGAGATATTTTTAATCCAGCCTTTTGGGTGACTTGGCAGGACTGGCAAAAGCCTGAAAGGCAAAAAGGGTCAGTAGGGAATTTTACTGCAGTGTCTGCTCAAAACTACCTAAGCTCTCAGTTACACTTTTCCGGTATGCACCAGTGAAGTGGAAAGAGCTTTATCACGGTTCACTGCCCAGAATGCAAAACTGAACCAAAGAACAGAAAGTCTGCTGAAATTCAGCATGTCTGTCTCACTCACTAAGGCTCCTGTAACACTAGAAAACCCCACAAAACAACAAAAACAACAACAGAAACCCCAACCCACAACACAAATGTTTGTGTGCTTGAAAGCTTGGAGTTTTTCCCAAACTTCACCAGTTCACCGGATAAAAGATATTGTGCCTTTTTATATACCTTAGGTCACCTGTAAGCATCATCACTGTACACTGCCAATAAAACAAAGCATTTGCAGTAAAATAGCTTAAAATTTAGTCAAAAGCTGCATGCAATTCTTAAAGGGTGATCCTCTTTGCATACACATACTTACTTGTATTTTCTAAAGAAAGGTCACAAAGCTACTACTTTGTTAAAAAAACGGGGTTTTTGTCAGACAAATTAGCCACATTGTACCTTAGAATCACTCCTTTGATTTAGCACGAAGCCCTTACGAACCACTGTGTGAAATGAAACTGCCAATATACACGTTATTAAGCATCTAATTCTTGTGTTTGACCAGGAAATAATAAGCATGTATTTGCTGAAATTCATTAGAATGTGGGAGACAGCACATGTGTGACAAAATTTCATCCACTATACCAGGACAAGCTGGATCCCATAATGCCACTTGATCCAAGCAACAGCAGAAAGGGCAATAAATGCTAAAATGATCTAAAACTGAACTGGGAGGAAAATACAAAGGGCCAAAGTCTTTCATATGTCTCCTGGAGGGTAAAGACAGCAGCAGAAGTGGGGAGGCTTTACTTGTTCAGGCTACAAGCACTGAATGATGACCTTGTCCCTATACTGAAAGTTCAGCCAGCTGTCAGAGTTAAGCGTGCAATGCTCACTGAAAAACAAGATTCCCTATAAATTGGAACATATTATCAGATGCCAATAGAACAATCCCCTTCAGACATAACAGAGTCTGATTCTTGAAAGCACAGAGGTCACTTCACTACATTCCCTTAAGTTTAAAACCACTTTAAAATATTTATATACCTATTACAGGAGCATTTTAAGGCATTTTTACAATAAGAGGAAGTGCAGTAGCATAAATAAGATTCATATCCTCACATTCTACCAGTGAAATCGTTGGGTATTTTATGCAAAAACTTCTAATAAGCAAGGAGTCTAATAATAAAAAATCCAATTACAAGCTGCCCTACAGAGCTCAATATTGGGACTGGTGGAGACTTTGGCTTCAAACAGTGATCACAAGTTTCACATTTTATCATTTGCTAGGGTTTGTGAACCCCAGTGGAGGCTCAGCAGAAGGCAATGATAGCACATCTGTCTGTGTCTGACAAGAAATGCTCCTGGAGCTCTCCACAGGAAGAAAGCATGCATGGGCATCAAATGGCTGCTTACGGTTTCGTAAAATGCCAAGGGCTTAAACTTGCAAACCTAAATTGCCAAAGTCAAAGGTACAGCCACACCATTTTATCAAATGTACGTAAGACCTGGGTTACTCTGATTACCTCCACTTTTGTGGCACTTTCACATAAGACTTTTGACAAGTCACTTGTCTACGAAGAACTGTCTACATAAGCTCAAAACTCTGTTGGGTTTTTTCTCCCAGTTTTGATCTTCCTGTGTTATTTATCTGCTTGCCATTGTGCAGTCTGTTATTAGTATTTCTTCATTAGGTTAACGTGCAGTTGTTAGTGATTATTTCACAGTAATCATCATGAACAGAAGCAGGATCCTGTCTGCCATGAACATCTGTCCCTCTGTCAAGCAGCCTGTCAGGACCTTTTCTGAAAGACCAAACACTTTCTTCAGCTGTGTTTGCAGTGGCATTTACTCCCACTCTTCAGAAGTCAGGTGTGAATCTAAGACTACACACCCTGAGAAAGAAATCCATATAAATGCCAAAATTGCTTACAACAGAGCAGAAGTCAGTGGTTCAGCCCAGGCTGTAGATAATACACACATCTTTCAAGCTCCAGAGTCACGTAAATTGAAAGGACTGTGAGAAAAACTGGAAGGAAAATAATTCTGCTATCCCACCACCACTACCTCCATTTTGTAATTCAACCCAGCTCACAAAGCCAATCCAGCAGTACCCCTTATTTTACAATAATATGCTAACTGGCACAGTAATTACCTCTCTGTTACTTTTGCCCCAGCACATTTTAATTATACTGTAACCTAAGAAGATGTGACTAAACACCTAAATGTGCATATCCCATCAATGGAGGTGTTTGAGGCCAGGCAGGTGCTTTGAGCAAACTGATATAGTGGAATGTGTCCCTGCCATGGCAGGAGGGTTGGACTAGCTGATCTTTAAAGGTCCATTCCAACCCAAACCATCCTGTGATTCTACAAAATAAGAGCAGTTTTCCACGTGTTGATGATCATGTGGCAAAATCCTACTGCAGAAAGAGCAAATTTGTATGTTAACATAGTGAGGTAAAAACATACAAAGTAAAACCAGGAAAACTTAGCAAGATGTCAGGTAAGTCTGAGAACTTGTAATCACTATAAAGTTTTTAATTCTGTGCTTTTTATTTTGAATGCTAGTGTTGTTTTCTAGCCTGACATTTCCATGCTGAGATCCACGTCAGTCCTCAAGATAAAATAAATAAGTAAATAAATAAATAATTGTGATTTATCTCAGAACAAAAGGTCACTTCTTACCACCTTATTAAAACCTACGTATTCCCACCCCAAAACCCAGCTAGTTTGCTCCAAGGCAAATGCACTTCTGAAAATTAGGCTATTTTTTGTGGGTCATCAAGTCCATTGTTTCCAAAAGTAAATAGCCATTATCCTTAATGATTCCGTAATCACTCCCTTCCCTTAAATCACGGGCTTTGAAGGTGATAGGGGAAAGGCTGCTTGGGTCAGATAGCCTCAGTGGGAAAGAGCAGCCAGCTTTTGTGATCTTGTATTTGCAGGAAGACTTGCTCTTGTTTTTATTGTAGATAGGTTTTGCTTTGTTTCCAAAAGAGAAGAATTATAGGAATTCAAGAAAGAATAAAGAATTACCATGACACCCTTCAAGAGAGTAGGAAGGTTGCCACACAACTTCCACTAGCTGTTAAAATGTGATAAATGGCAGCCAGAAATTGGATAAGAAACCAGAGCTCAGGAAAACAAGTAAAGTTTAAGATGTGCCTTGGGAAGGCTTCCAGATGTTAAAGTCTCTTGCTCCAGATCCCTTCCCATAGACACACATTAAATTTCCCGAAGAGGGGTCCCAGCTCCCACCAAAAAGCTGTTTAGCAATGCAGACTCACGCCTCTCACTGCCCCTGGTTTGACACATCTGTGTGCAGGAAAATAACTCATATTGGCCATGTGGTAAAGAGAGCTTCGTAACTTGTAGAGTCACTTGTAAAATCAGCTCTTGAGAGAATTTATACTGTTTTGACTTGAAAATGCAGATTATTTTCCCTCTCTTCAGTGCCTTTGAGTGACTCAAAGGTGATGTTAAAACCAGTAGGATTTAACAGCAGGAAAACTGAGCATTGGGTTCTCCACTCCCATCGAACTCAGGGTCATGGAGTTGAGCACTGCTGATTGCTTCTGAAAATCACATCCGAAGGACCCAGTCCAAAGCAGGCTAATTCCCTGGACAACTAACTCATTTAGACTTGTACAGACTTTGGCTTCAGCCCAGGCTACATTAGCAACCCGCAGAGCAATGTGTTTTAACAATTTACCATCCAACAGCTCTTAAAATTCTCCGCATCTCTGACTGAGCCACAATAAAACATGTTGTTATTTAACATTATTGTCATAGTGCCTATAGTACATTTGGGATTTTTTTCTGAGGAGAAGTGACTAAACCAAGCGGTTGCTTACTATGGACTACTTAAGAGAGCAGTGTTGTCACTTACAAGGAGGGCTTGCAAGCCCCAAACACAAAAAATCATGCATTCTCACAGGCTTTACGAAAACACAACTCAATTTATCCATGGAATACAGGCAATTCAGTTAACAAAAAGTAGGCACACATCACACTAGTCACCAAGAGCCTTGTGGCATGGCACATTTCTGTCACAGGTTAGCAAGTGGCTCTTATTCAGGAGCTACAGTCTACAAGAAAATATTGTACATATTAAACTACAAACAAATGTCTGAAAGAACTATAAGATGACCAACAACTGCATTATGTTATGTTTCTTGATGCTGGTGGAACGTGTTCCAGGGAAGAATAACTAAAGCTTGGTTGGTGCTGGTATAATCTTGCTCTACTAAGAAAGTAAAGGGTTCCTCCATCATAACAAGGATGAAGTTTTAAAATTGCCTTAAGGAGACAGTGAAGAACTTCAATAAATGGCTTTGATTGTAGGAATTTTTTTTTCTGAATTCGAAATTAGTTGTTATTCAGCAATAGTCATAGTTCAGCACCATTTGTCACACAATTCAGGGTCCAGTTTCAGAAGCTGTCAAGTCTGACTAACCCAAGGGAGACAGAGCTTTGCTGATAGATGCAGAGAAGCATTAAACTGACGTATTTACAAAGACTGTGAATTATACATGAGTTTCTGTATGAACCAGACAGGCTTAATGTGCCACACATTCTTCATGTATTACAGTTGGGTCTCATAATACAAAACTGCATTTTACCATTCTGTGAATTTAAAGCTGGTGGAAGCATGAGACTGACATCTCCAGAGACTTGTATCTGCTTCTAAACAGAATAGCTACTACGAATTCTTCCACAGCTTTCACATCAGTGCATCCAACCCAGAACGGGCCAAATACCCAAAAGAATGGGGTTTCAGCTTCCATCCTCATGCAGCTCTCAGCCATTCTTCTGAGAAGACAACTGAGGGCACTGACACAGGGTGGTAACCTACATTCATTATCTTGTGAGATTGGTCTCCCACAGCACCTTCGAGAGATAGAAGAAACTGTCCCTTAAAACTCAGCAGAGCATGCAAGGGGCAACTCGTTTGAGGGAACCTCTCCCATCATAAGGTATCACCTCAGCTACAACTTCACATGTATTTTACCATGTGTTGATACAACCTAGGGAGTGAACCTATAAATCCCCAGGGTCTAATACTACCATACTAATGTTTAACATAATCCCATCCACTCTAGCTATGTTTCTGTAACACCCACAGCATGCTCACTAACAAGGCCTCTGTGCTCAGCACGCTGTGTCCACCTCTGGGTTTCCTGAGGTAGCAAAATCCTCAATGCAGAGCTGACATGTCATCTCAGTGCATCCAATATTTAAGCAAGCTTTCCAAAAGGCCACTATTTCCCCTGCGAGACTATTCTGCCTCGACGCTGTGAAATTCCATCTTCAGCTCAGAGATACAGAACAAATGTTCCTGTAAAGCATATGCTTAGTTTTTTTTTAACTGGCTGCATCTGATCATCACCCTTTTCTGCCAGCTCTGAAATACTGCTAGAACATCACCCACTTGAATGGCAAGAGCTGCTGGCAGGCTTGCAGTGAATAGACTGAGCCGCTCACTGAAGAGCTGAAAAATCACAGCCACTGTCTACCTACCTATCTGACATGGCCATGATCAACAGGAACAGATCCAGCACCCTCGTGCAGCTTGCCTTCACACAGAGCACAGCAGTGTGAGAGCACACCAAGCACATCCTGCAGACCGCTTGCAGTGGTACGGAGGGAAAACACAACCCCTTGGTAACAGCCATTGCAAAAGGTCTGGGAAAACACAATTTTCTTGTGCATGCTTCTCTGATCCAGATAGCTCTACAATAGTGACTGCTCACGCATTCAGCATTGATTTTGCAGGCCTTAAATGGTTTAGATGCTCTCATGGGTCATCTGACCACACACCAGAAGATGGACTGTGGCCACAGCATTACTTTTGCTTTTTACTACACCACTGGGATATGGTTTAAGTTGGAAAACGATCTGGGGGATCATTTAGCTCCAAGCCTTTCTGTCACAGTGGTCTAACCCCCAACCCGTTTTAATGGCATCTGAATGCAGTTCAGCAGATTATATGAAGCATTAGGAAACTGAGGTAATTTCATCAATCACAGAGACAGACAGGTATGACACATCTATGTAGAAGTACAGGTATATGTGAATCCAAAGAATGGAACAACAAGGATTGAAGAGAACTCATTAAGATATCGGAAACTGGAGTTACATGGAAATAATGTGATTGAATTAATGAAGGACAGTATAGCCTGACTACAAAGAACGTCTTCCAGCAGAGAGATCATTGTGATGGAATCCCCATCAAGGAAAATATTTAAGATTAGATATATCACAGAAATATATTGTAGAAAAAACTCTTCTCTGTCCGGGAGATTGGTTAGGTGACCTCAACAGTTTTGTCTGTCTCAAATGGCTATGAACATACGACAAAAAAAGAGGACTGGTCTGTCAAAGACAAACCCAAACCTGAGTGGTTGTTTGCACAATGAATCCATAGCAGCTTATTCCAAAGACGTAATATGACCTGTTCTTCCACTATGATTAGTGAATGGCATGATTATGTCAGCCCTCTGAACACTTATTTTTTTGCAATGAACTGTGACTATTACAAGAGAATGCAGTCCTGGGACTAAGAACATTATTGCACATCTGTACCAGCTAAAATATCCACTGCTGCACATGTAACACTAAGTAAAACTTGGTAAAATACATTCAAGTGACAACATTCATCTGCTCTCTGTCAGATCACAGTATTTTAGTAGGTTTTGCTCATGGCACATTAATGTTACAACTGTTGTAGCTCAGTGCTTACCAGGCAAAGTAAGCAGTGGAGGATGGGAGCAAAATGTCATTTTAGCATTGTTGCTGGGATAAAATCAGAGAGGAGAGAAGCTACTAAGGAAGTAGTCAGATGTGGAACTTGCAAGACTGACAAGCATAGCATGAAGGAAAGGGGCAATAGCCACCAACCGAATTCCCTTTTTTGTGGCCACTTCAACTGCTCCAAGTCCATGTTTCTGTGTCTATTTAGCTTCCCTGTGGCAAGATGCTTCAAGAAGAAACCACACACAACACCCAGTTCTCCCACAAACAAATCCCACATGAACATCATAGTTATGGGTGCAAACAAGGCAGCCCCTTCTGCTCTCCAGTCAGCTTATGGTCAGCTGAGCTGAAACCTCTCATGCCAGAGCCAGCATCATAAGCCTGTTATTGGATTTGCTGAATTCCTGCTGGGTGAGGTATGCTTTCTACAAGATTATGATTCCGAAATACACTGAAGGAGGCCACATTCAACAGCTTCGAATGAAAATTACTGATATTTTTGTTTTCTGCAAGTGAGTGCAGGAGGAACAAGGATGAGATGTGCTTGAGCACATGGGGTTAGCCCACAGGTACACTGGTACCTAAGCAGTCTTTCCCTCCTGCATCATTTTTGTGCACCCCAGACTTCTGATCCCCATTGACTGCTGTCTGACAAACACAACACTAACAAGCCATAAGTGAATTCACGTCAGCTTCCCATAACTGCTCCTAAGTCACAGTGCCAATCAGCCTAATTATATCAGCAGCATTCTCTCCTCTCCACTCCGCTCTGCAAAGAGTAGAGCCTTCCCAGAGGGCCAGTCAACCAGGTGAAGGAAGCAGGCATATTTCTGCTTGTCCCAGTCTGCTGGAGGAAGGCAAAGGCTCAGTTAGCTCATGAATAATGCATTGTCTGTTTATGCAGCTCCAGGGACCCACTTCAAATCAGCTTGTGGTCTCCGGAATTACTTTCAGCATACTTGGCCAGACTCTTTGGTAGGGAAATCAAAAAGCTGCTTTCAAAATTTTCTCTGCTCACTTGAAGCTTTCACCCCTCTCCGTTACACATAATCCAGAAGAAAGGAGACATGATTTTCTGGTCACTCCAGTTTCACGCTGGTACCACTTGGCTGACTTCAGTAGATTTACCCCTCATGCATGCTGTTGTGACACAGTGAGCTTCAAAGATGGCTTAACAGCATACAGGGATGTACCAGCAATTCAGAAACGAGTCAGGAGGAGATCAAGCTGCATGTAGTATCATCAATCCCTTCTAAGTAGATGGTTAAGTACGAAGTATCACAATAAGAGGTAACACAGTCTTTTCTTACTTGTTGTAAAGCAGGAATCTGAAATAATGAACAAGCAGTCCCTCTCAACAAGAGGGAGAGGTCGAATTCATAGGGGGTGAAATTACAAGATATTCCTCCACCCTGCAGAAAAATCTTTCTAAATACTGGCTCTCATCCCAGAGGTTTGACCCCAGGGGATATGATGTCAGTATGCCAATGCAATAGCAGAAGCAAACCTTGAAATGTAATGTCAACATCTCCTTGTAAACCTCATCTAATCCAAAATATTTCACATGAGAAAAACTTGCCTAAAAAGAAGCCAGGAGGAGAAAAACATAGCTCAACTATACAAAGTCATGCACACTGTAGACATACCCATGTTAGGAAAAGGCTGAGTTGCTCATTGGGCCAAGTCAAGCAAGTCACAGTAACAGCTCTCTTAGCTCCCCCTCTCAAGCCCAGTGTTTAAAAATGTGACAGTGAAGGCTGTGGACCAGGTGAGAGATGGACAACACTTAGTTTGCTTTCCCTCAATACCTGGGCCTGGCTGAACCACAGATCAGTCTGAAGACACCCACAAGAAATTTCTTGCCTACAAGCCACTGGCTGGGGCTGCCTGGAGTACATTCAAGTACTGCATGCACTAGTGAAGCCTTCAATGAAGAAGGCTGCAGGGGTGCTGTTAACACCATCATTGGGGCATTTAACTCTATTCAAACAACAGCAAGCAAGTTTGAGCCCACCTAACTATAATGCCTGCTGCACAACTGAAATACACTGCGTGGGAACCACTGCCAAATCCGGCAGCATCATGGCACAGGTCAGGCAAATACACCTATCTTTACAGGCCCTCGCTATGAGGAGCTGGGTGGCTTCAACAAAAACAAGGCAGATGGCAGGGTTGTGACCCAGAGCTGAGAGAAGCAACTAAAGGCAAGCCCTGATGGAGCCTGCACCAGTGCTATTCCCTTCCCAGAGCATGGAGAAAAGCACTGTCCTGGAGACCCTCCTCACAAAAAAACCAACCAACCAACCAAAAAAACAACCCAAAAAAACCCCAACAAAACAAAGTCCAAATTTTTACAGACTTTTTTGCCCATTTTCTACACACAGGTTGAGTTCAGGCTAGGTGACACTGGCCATCTGCCTGCAGCACATTTCAGCAACCATCCTGGAAGACAGCTCATATACCTGAAAGTGTGGGAAGCTACGGCACACACAGACACGTGACAGGTCACTTCAAACAGACCTTACTGCGTTTGGCAAAAACTTCTGGAGTTACTCAACAAGGCTCTTATCAAATGTCCCATGGCTTATTGATGCTGAAACACCTATTCATCACCTCTGTCTAATAAACAAAAATTTCTAACTGTGCCTGACTTCTCTCTGCCTTCCTAATCCTCTACAGGAAGGCTAACTTTCCATCCTTCACCATTACAGTGATAGTATCAGTAACCTGCTGCACTTGGTGCCCAAGGCGTTTGCTGCCTGACCAGAATAGCTCTTGGTACCTCAGTGGGGAGTTTGCACTGCCAGACAGGTTGCTTTATTCCTCCACTCAAGAGTCTTGATCTTTGAAGTTCACCTCCACAGGGAGAGAGCCTTTACAGAGTCTTTCTCTGGAAAGTTCAAGACAGCTTGAAGAAAAGACAGTAAAGGTAACACACTTCTCTGTTTAACCTTTTTCACCACCAAAGCATACGGCTAGCATTTTCACTTCCAGGGAAGGTTCATTAATTCACTGCATCTTAGTGTTGGAGATGTGACAGTTCTCATGGAAGTCAATGATGTCTTCCTCCCTCTCAGTTTACCCTTTCCCACAGTAATGCAAACCTCACTTCAGGTCCTGCCCCAGCCATCTCCTCCCAGTTGCATCTCATTGCCAGGGGCTCACCACCACCACGTGAGCCCCTGCAGCACACCTTAGGGGCAAGTGGTGCACAGCCCTTTCCAGACAAGCAGCCCACAGCCTGGTAGTGGGAGGGAGACAGGGAACACAGCTCCCAGGCAAGCGGGAGAGCAGACAAGTGAATTTGAGAGTAACAAGAGCCACACCCTCCTTACCCTTCCTTTTTTTCGCAAGCGTCATCCCAGAAGCACAACCTGCTGCATTAACACTTGTTCCCTCCTGCTCCGACTCTCTCCCATCCCCTCCCCTGCCGGCCTTTATTGGGCTGGCTTCCTCAGGCCAAATTTGTCAGCATGACGGGTGCCTTTCCATTTTCTGTTCTCATCTATTTTTCCCATTTCTAACAAGGGAGGTGTGTCACGGTCAGCGCTGAGAGCAGCCCCTCCCCTCTTATCAATTAACTGAAACACATCCTCTTCTTCCAGGCAAATGTTATCTGAAGTTTTCAAGCAATGCATTTTCAAAGACAAGAAACGCCAAAGAACGCTGCTCAGCCTTTTCACCACTTCACACAAGACTGGGCACGGCTTGTCACATTGCTGTGACATTCAGGGAACCTGCAGCAAGTGTCTGTCTCCTGCAAAGGGGGCAGTGGGAAGACTTTGGTGGTTTCTACTCCTAACACAAGACTTTAACCTCAACAGCCCATGCTACTCCCCACTCCCTCATAAGTCTGGTTTTTTGGCACTGTAAGGTAACAAGCCAAACACAGGCCACCAAGTGTAAGAAAGTCAGCCACACAAAAAGAAGTAACAATATTCTCCTATCTGACTAAAGTTTGCTGCTGTGCAGACAGCAGTAGCAGCATGGCCCAACTACGGCCCACTGCACATTTCTACCACAAATTCCATTCTCTTCATCCCACTCCCAGTATTTACAGCTTTTTACTGCTCTGAGATAAAACCTGGCAAAAAGGCATCAGCCATAAAACAAGCACTACACTAAAAAAAAAAAAAAAGTATTTGTTTAAAGAAAAACAACTTGGTCTGGCCACTTCTTTCAATCTCACGGAAATGCTGAGACAATGCAAGCCGCTGGGTTTGGCTTTCCATTTCTTGTAATGCTGCTTTCAGTAGAAGACCAGTTTCTTTGGAATTTTGGACAAAACAACAACCGCTAAACAGAAAGTGACTTCAAACAGATGACTTTTTGCCAACAGCAGATCAGAAGGCTTTCAAGTCTTTAGGCTTCAGGCGTGTGGAAGTTCCATTAGGGTCATGCCTGACACACTCCTAATACTGATCAAGCTCTCAGGGGCAGAATCGGGAAGATTTTGAACGGCCAAGAATTTCAGAGACAGCGAGATCTTCAGGGCTGTGAATCTTTTAGCACTTGACCTTGAATGCAATTCTGCTTGAATTTTCACAGTTAGCCTCCCACCAAGTGAAAGACACCTCTGCACTGATGCCTAACAAACCTACTGCCCAGACGACAACTGCATCTATTCCACTGCTTTGCACATATGGCAAGAGGGACGAGCTGCCTAGAGGTCTGACCCTGCCCAGGTGGATAACCCCCTTCCCCCACTTTAACCCAAAACACCTGCTGCTGTACGGAGGCAGCCTGGAATAAGCTCTGCAAGCTTATACTGGCTCAGATCACTCACCGCTGTTGATGTGCTTCAAATGAATGGGCTCCAACACCTGCAGCTACCAACAGAGGTGAGAGTTTTCCCATCATTGTAAAACTTCTCACGGGACATGTAATAAGAACAGGAAGAAAGGAATGCCACAGATGTGTTAAAGGCTATAGGATTTGTAAAACTGAGAACCAGAGACACACAGGAGTCCCATCCCCAACTGCTCAAAGTGTTCTTCACCTGCTGCACTTCTAATCCCAAGGACTTTTAATCCCAAGGAGTAATAAAGAATGACTGCATTCGTATTTTTGTGAGAAAGAATTTGAGTTACATGAGCACAGGGAGATACTGACATGAAAAAACCCATGAAATTCTCCTAAGAAATGTAGAGATAAATCTCAGATTGCTCCACACAGGCCTTTTTTCTGGTTTCTGTGTCTGAAAAGCAAGAGGCCAGTTGAAATCACTTTAGTCCTACCAAAATGACTATATTGACTATAAATGCAGGAATTTTCACTCTCTCATGCCCTGCAAAGCAATTTACAGCCACTTGAGCATCCAAAAGGAGAAGAAACAAGATCCAAGACTGAAAATTCAAGGCATTTTGAATGATACATTCACCACTTTCTCTATTTAAAGCACATAAGGCTTGATGTTCCATGTCATCCATGGCATTTTAATTAATATCCTAACTATCGTCCACATCAATCCATCTCTCACAGTCTTGTAATTACAGGTTTAGAGACTGGGACAGTACAGCTGCATTAAATCAGAACAGAGGCTCATGCTACACAGTTCTCCTGTCAGAGTTACAAAGTCTATCTCAGTCCAAGGTTAATTTTCTTCCTTCTTTTCCTCTCTGGCCGTATTTTTAATTTTTTTTTTTCCAAGCAAGAAACGACCCCCACTGTTTGCTATGAGAAAACTGAAGCAGCACAATTACCCACACTAATTTCCCTAATACTAGTTTCAGGCCCTGACAGGCTTTACAGTGCCAGACAAGCCTGGAATAAAAGAACAGATAATGAGAAAAAGACAGAGGGACTGACAAGATGATCTTATTACTACATATATATATTCTGGGAACAATACTAAATTACAAATTAATATATTTTATTTGCTGGCAGGACTGGAAGAATGTGACACTCTCATTTTTTCCTGCATCAACAGTTGCAGCAATTTCACTAGCCTGTTGCTACAGCATAATCCCATCTGAAGTTTGTTCTAGAGATTTTTGATATACAGACAAAGAATATATCTCATTACAATCATGAGAGTATAATCCGTATGATCTGGTTGTTTCCTACAGACTTCCTAGCTGCAAGCACCACATAATCCACATGCAATGCAAGCTAACATACTAAGACCAGACAGACAGTTATAAAAACCTATAAAATCCTGATCCAGAGGTGCAGTGCAACTAAAACTAATATTCTTTAGGAGTAAAAAACCAGTTTCTGGTACTTCTCTGCTGTTAATGCTTTGAAGCATCCTTTTCAATAAAGAAATGTAAAAGTACTTCCTCCCCAAAGTAAGCAAAAGCCTCAAAATCCAGTCCTTTGTCATTAAACCAAAGAACTCACAAGGCCAATTAACAACTCACTTGTTGCATTACATTTAAGACTATTCAAGAGAGTCTTAAATGATTTGCCAAAACCTGATTTAGCAGTCAGAGCATCATCCCACAATTTTCTGTCAGGCACCAAGGAAAGGAAATGTTTTCTAATGCCTATTTATTTATTTACCACCTTGGTGAAAAGCACTAACACTTAGATCTACTTAGAAAAACATCATTCATAACTCTGTACAGTGCAATTCCATCTAGTACAAATTCCCTGTAAGCATGACAAGACCTCAACAGTACATGCAGCTCCAGCAACCACCAGCACCCTACTCACTTTCACCCAGCACTATCAAAGGATTCTATACAATGCAAAAGGCCAAGCACTCTACAGCCTGAGAAAATGCCCAGACATGGAATTACAGATCTTTTTTGATACTTCATTTGAGCACTCATAACAGCAGCTGCAAAACTGAACTTGCTCCTATCAGCTTGAGCTGATGCTCGAGGTTGTATTTGCAACCAACATTACACATGTGCACGCTACTGTCTATCTTCCAGAACAGCAGTTGCTCCAGTCAGGCCAAAAAGGCCCTGCCCATTTGCTAAAGAAAGGAGTTTCCCAGTGTGCAGAGGCCTGTGACAAATTCTAAAGAGAAACTCCATACTTCACTAAAAATAAATACACAAAGTCTATCAGCTGCTGAGCCATCACTGCTCATAGCAAGCTGTCTTACTAAGATTTTTTTTTTGGTAGCATCTGTTAAATGAAGCTCCGACACTGGAAAGATGATTACTGACATTAATAACCCATGAAATATTCAATGTCTCAAATAGTCCTTGCAATTCCTTCACAAGCTGCCCTGTACACATTAAAAAGGGATGCCCACAAGAGTAGCAGCAGAGGTTATTCTCCACTGTGAACCAGGTTACTCTGCCGTCTCCCCAGTCGTCTCTTCCCATGCTGGTTTTAGAGTCCCTGCACAACCATCCAGGGAAAAGCCCCATTCAGAGTGACAGCAACTGCTCCTCTTCCAGCAGCTCAGATGTGCTTCCCATGACTATAACCCACTCAGCAGCGTTCAGCTGCAGCAGGTCCCGCAGCAAAAGGGAAGAGCAGACCTCAGAGGCCTCAGCTTCTGGCCCTGCCACCAGCTTCCCACACAAACTTCAAGCCTCTTAATTTCCCTGTGCTCCCTCATCCCCAGTCTGTAGTTTTGGGCATCCTGAAAGATGAAACCAGCTTCAGGAAGGCAGGAAGTGCAATCTAATTAAAACACACAACCTGTGTCACAGAGAATAGAAGCTCAGGACAGAAATTCTGAAGCTTAATTCTCATCATACCACTCTCACTTAGAGCAAATAGAGGAGTCTCATCAAACACACAACAAGCATAGAGAGGAACAATTTTATCCCCACCTGACATATAAAGGGTCAGGTCCCTCTGCACACAGATGGAAGCAGGTGTGGTCTCAGCAGCTGCCAAAACATCTGTGCACATCATCAGGCCTTGTGAAGGATCACCTTCGCCTACGTGAACAAATCTGTAATTTCAAACAACGACAACCACAGTACTGTCACAATTAAATTTATATGACAAGCTGTGAGACAGCACTATAATCAAAGGCATAAATAACTCTGCTAGACAGCATCAAATCTCACAAGCAAACAGAACAGCATTCACGAGACAGAAGCAAGATGGCTTGTGAACAGTTTCCTCATTTTAGGCGTCCAATGCGTAGAAGTATTTTTTCCTAATGGCTATGACGTGGATTAAAAATTATAATCAGAATTACAGTTCAAGTCCACGGTTTTCTCAAGCTATGCCAATAGTCACAGGCCACGTCTACAGGCACTTTGGCTAGTTTAGCAAAGATGTCACCCCTGAAAACGAAGCATCTCACGACATGGATTTTTTAACCGAATTCTTCAGCAGCATGAATTTAAAATTCAGGACACCTTCTCATGCATTTGGATAACGCTACATCCACAAACTAGTCTCATGGAGTGCTGCTTAGCACTCTGCCTGAGAAGAAAGTCTTTATCAAAGCATCTCATACTGTTTAACCACAAAGCATGTTTCCCAGCACTAAACTGTCAAGTTCCTTCAAGGCAAGCAGCAAATCACAAAACAGTTCTACAAGCTCTGTCACACTCATTTAGTGATAGATTTTTGCAGGCTATGGCTAAAGTATCTATGCACCTCTGCTCCAAATATTTTCCATCTTATTTTTCATTCCTGCAGACATGCTGCCATAACATGTTATAGAAACACAACTATATGAGGCTACGGAATTGCACAGATGTAGCTGTATCTTCAGATTTTCTGATGAAGTGCTACAAAAGCAGTTTGCAAGCAAATCCCTACTTACATGAATTACTGTGCCTTACAAATATTCTCTATAAGGAATCAGTGATTTTTGTCTTCAAGGAGACTACTTGCAAGCAAAGGTTTGCAGAACTGTGTCCCAAGACTCCCACCAATCATTTCCTAAATTGACAGAGATGCCTTTGCTGAGAGGACATAGATCTGCAAGGCCAGGCCCCTCTCCCTGAGGCACAGTTAGTTTTTATTTTGGGCCACAATGTGTTCTCAGTAATATAATCATAAATTTCAACTATTTCCTTTGATCCAGTAGAGCTTAAATTGCATTTACAGCAGAGCAAGCAGGATCAGAATCAAAGCTTTTACATACAACTTTCAGGCACATTTCTGGAATTTATTTTGATGCACACATGCTTAGCTGCAATTGTTTCAGATGTTCTCCCAGCTATTTTCTCTCCCCTTTCCTATCCCCACATGAAACACTAACAGTTGCATTGTCTTTTATGGGCTGAGGAAGTGAAGGAAGGGGAGGGATTTCCAGGAATTTTTAATTTACATATTTTTCACCCTAATTTTTTAAAAAAATTTTATACATATATGAAACTGTATGTACAGACACCAAAAGAAAGAATTGGGAGTGCTCAACCTAGCCCTTGGTTTCACATTTTTAAGCAACATCACTCCAGCACAGCAAGGATAATTACTGTTTTATCGTTCTCTCTCCTTGCTTGACTCCATTTGGATTTTGAAAAGCTCTCTATATTAAGGCTTCTCATTAGCCATGTGAAGCCCAGTACCCTAGAAACAGTATTTAATTCAACCATAACCTCCCTTCTGGGCATTTCCTGGCAAAAAATTGCCAGATGGAATAGCTGAAGACAGCCAAACATTCACTGCAAGGAAGTGGCAAAACAAGGGTCTTTATTGCTGATAAAAGCCATGGAAACATCAGAATGCAAAACAAAGGTGCTGCCTTTTTTTCACTTCCATCTGTTTCACTAAAGCTACGATTGCTGCTGTGATGGAATTGAAGGCACCAGTTTTCACCCTGAGATAAACTCTAGCACAGTAGCAAATTACAAAAGCAATTTTACTCCCTGTGTTAAATCACTGTGTTTACTCTTACATTACTATCAAGCAAGTTCCTCACACCGTGTTATCATTTTCTGTGCTCTTCACCATGCTCATACTTAGGAGTTAGGCCTGATAAAAACTTTCATCATTAGCCCTGGCTACGTTAAAACAAAGGATGCTATGGTCTCTTTCCGAAGGAGAAAATGGGGTTAACTCTCAGCCTCCACAACTCTCTACAACTCCTGTTACTCTGCAAGTCAAAACGGTGTATTAATAAGATCTGGTGTTTATGATATCCTGGATGCCAGTTCCACCATCTGGAAGTGCAGCTATCCCAGGCATCCACAGTGCTCAAGGATAATTATGGCTTACACTGGCCAGGTGGATGAGTCTTGTCTGACACGGGTGGTCAGTGCCAGCCGTGCAGGGCAGCAAGGTTCACCCTCCTCTGCTCTTCACCACGTTTTTAGCACAGCCAGCTCCTGAACGAGCACAGAAGTTCAGAGACCTTTTGGAGACTTTTGTTCAAAGGTCTCCAAACTCACAGTGACCCAAAAGCCAAACCAAATTCCTCACAGTGTCCACAACCATAAACCACTCGAATGAATAAATGGACCATCTTCATGCAGAGCACAGCTGTACCAATACACCCAGAGCTGGACCATACCTGTAACACGGACACATCTGTGCCAGCTGAACACTCCAAAGATGTATGCAACTGACCACACGTGCCTGCACAGGAGCAGGAATAACCTGTACCAGATACAGGTGCCATTGTGCTGGCAGAACAGGGCTCATGCCAAGTCACACCAGCCAGACTTCTAATGACCACACAGCAACTACTGCAATAAAGAAATCACACCCCTTGCAGTCATAATTATACTGGTACAAAAATCTATATGCAGACCAGGCCTTAAATCAATTTAGGAAACCTACACAAGGGATTGCCCCTCTTTAATTACACAGCCATTTAAATAAATTTGTTTAAATCAAGACTTAAGACCCAAAATATTTTTTTTTTTTAAGGAGTGTGGTTTTGTTACTTCCATGCATGCTGACCTTGCAAATGAAGTCATTGACTTTGACAGCTCACTCTTAGAAGCTCAGAGTTTGTTACATGGATAATAAACAAAAAGCAGTAGGGTAAACACTTCTGCTTCAGTGGTTTGAAGCAACCAGAACAATTCACAGCCACTTAAAATAGAACTGTGGCAAACAGATATTAACAGTGAGGGGGGCCGTTGCATTGCAGTGGCCTGTGAAAAACGCCCATCTTGGCCATCCTGGAAATTTAATTCCATTTTCATCCTTAGTGCTCTGCCATCACTATTATATCATGGGCAAAATCTACTACACATACAAAGAAAAGGATAGTAAGCTGCAATATGCTTCAACACAATTTACCTAGTCTTCAAACAAAAGCAGATAGAACAAAGTACTTAGTATTTTACAGAGCTTTTACCCTGCCTCCATCAGGGGCTGTGCTCAACTATTCATGTCAGGAGCACACAGCAAACCTCTGTCATGTACTGTCAATCTCAGGCATGAGAGGGCTTTAAGAAAAAAAAAAATAAAGAGAGAAAAGATGCAACTACAGGAAGCTTGAAAATCTAATCATTTTATTTGCTCGACATATATTTTCCTTTCACCACATTTACCTAAATATTCTCCCTTAATTTATTATTTAATATTCTTTCAAAATCTGGAACAACAGAAGCAGCTTGCAAGTCCTTCCTTTACCTATACCACTGATCACTCGGTAACTCAGATCCCTTAAACCAAGCAACAAGACAAAGTCACAGAGGGAAGGTCTACTGAAGATGGTTCAGACAGCTCAGTACCACAGCAGGCATCACAGTGTCAAGAATGAAGGCACAAAGCTATGTAAGAAATAATAATAACAACAAAAATTAAAAATAAAATATCTGTCTTCTGATGTTTCCTGTGTTATAGGAGTGCAATATTCTATTCTAAAAGTTAAATAATTACAATACGTAGCCTGGGCATAGCTCTAACACTATAAACACACCTTTTATCAATACCTTCTCTCATCTTCTCATAGAATCAAGCTATGCTGCACATTTTCGGTTTGTGCAACAGCACAGCTGTGCCATTTTAATAAAAGATAATAGCTGCACAAGATGTTGTCTATGTGATATTCACTGTACGAACTGTGCCATCAAGTGAAATACAGAAGGAGATCCTCACTAGCACAGCCACAAGGCTAGACATGCATGTCTACACTTTCAGCACCAACGCCTGCTTCACCCATGGGAGATATTTTGCTACTTCCAGCCCTTTTTTAGTTAACTCACACTAGTCAGATCTTCCTCAGCCACGCCAGAAGCCACGCCTCAGAGAGCTACTTACTTCTGCCATCCGTTTGCAATGTCAAATCAAGATATTACTGCACTGCTAATGCTGGTTTGTCTCTGTTAGCACTGACAAGGGTGCCCTGGGAGGACCTGTGCTGGAAACAGCCCTGGTGTGCACTAGCCTTCGAACAGAGGAGTTTCTCCAGCACCACAGTCAGTAAAAAAAATAGCTGTATTTGCCACCATTGCTAACACGATGTAAGAGCAGAATGGCGCAACAATAACAGTGAAAGCACACTGAAATGATAAAGGCCATAAGGACTTGCCTACGTAAAGATTTACCAAAAAAGGAAAAAAAAAAGGACAACAGCAGCCCTGATACATATATCAAAAGAAAGAAAGATTTCTCTCCAAAGTATCACCCCTGACTATGGGCTCTGACTAACAAAGCATGACAGATCAAATCAAACACTGGCAGAGGTCAGCAATGCTCTCATTTTCTTCACTTCACCATGCCAAAGGTCCAAGCCCCCAGCAGTCAAGCAGATGGAAGGAGGGTGTCTGTGCTCTGGCACATTTTGCCATTTAAATCACAGGGAGAAGTGGGGCTGCTGAGGGCTTGGGCTGCCATTTGTTTCAACCAACTCACCTACAGAGCACAGTGAAGTTTGACAGCAGACAGTAACCTACCAAACTTGAGAGATGCTGCTTTCCACATCTCCCCTCCTCCAGCTGAGTGGGCCAAGGCTACTGCTGCAGCCAGTATTCAGCTGAGGAGATTCAGCCCAACCCACTTCAGTTGCCCACACTGGTCTGGAGACAGCATCTTGGGATCCCCAAGGCCAAGCACTCTGTTTAAAAACAGTAGAGAAGAAACCACAGCAACACAAACTGACCTGACTGGACACAAGATCGCAGTAGGATCTTCATGTCTAACACTGTTTAAAACAATCACTTCCATCACAACTGGCTGTTTCTTAGGCTAGGCAAATTTGGGTGTGTCATCACAGCATGAGCTCAGTGCTCCAGTATTCCAAGTCTGGTCCATACTGGACTCCCAGCCCACCTACCATCGCAGAACAGAACTGGTGGCAACTTTCACACAGAAGAGAGCAATTGAGAAAAATGAAAACACGCCTTTGATTTGAAGGTCAGAAAGGAAACAAGAGGTGGGGGGGTTTTCTGTTGGTTTTTTATTATTATTAGTTTGGGTTTTAAACCTGAACAGTGGTCTTTACCTCAGCTGTCTCGGAAGCCCAATATCTCTGTAGGAATTTTACAGGAATAATACTGGCACTTAAGGTCTGCTGTACCGAGAGAAAAAGGTCAGTGGAAGAGTTAGATGCCATTTTCTGTGGTATACCTTCATCACTCAAGTAGAAAGATGACATGCAGCCGATTGCCAGCAGGTTTTTTGGACTGCCTTTCCACTAAATGTTAAAAAAAGGCATCACAGCCTTTGCTAGCTCTGCTGATTAAAGATAGACAGCACTTCATCTGACTTCTTTTGCAATAAGATGGCCATAATTCACATTTAATATGCCGCAAAGTCATCTGCCTTCCAAGTACGGGAGCGTGTTCTGCTGAAAGTCACTGCTGTTAGGTCAAATTTAAACTCAGTATTACAGGATAGAAATTACATTGCTATTAATAATAAATAGTTATGATAATGTTTTCCCTTAATAGGACATCTCTTCCCCAAGAATCCTAATGCTTTATAAACTCTGGACTGAGTTTATCCACTGCTACAACCCTAACTTCTGCCTGATTTGCATGGGTGCAGAAGAATGTAGAAATTAATTCGAGATTGCATCAGATCCGTAAATTACTTCATTGCAGCTTGATGTTCCTCCCATCTCAGAGGTAGATCCAGCAATAATACCGTCACTGCTTTACCAAGGAGGTCTCACAAACACATTTTGGACAGCAGGCCTATATTGCACGTCTGTGTGGTGCCAGTGCTTTCTGTGAAGGGGTGAGAAGGTAAGGATTTGAGCAGTACTATTTATGTTCCTCTCTAAATAAAGATGCTCCCTCATGACCACTATCAAGTATAGAAGAACCACCAATCAGCAAAAAACATTAAGTGCTCCTTAAGAGGAGCAGCTTCTGGAGGGCTGGGAAAGTCATACTTTGTGTAGTGCCCAGGCAGAATGGACTCCTACCATGAGCTACTACAACATAAACATTTTAAAAACTAATACTACATAGACAGGGTTGGGAACACGTGCAGTAAATATTCAACACACAGCTCAGTGTTCCTGTCCTTAACTTGGGATGAAAGAGTAAGCAAAACAACTGTAAATAGAATCAAGGATAACATCTCCAGAGATATGCTAAACATCTGGTACTTGAGTCTTCTCAAAAGCAAAACATTTGCTCCCCAGAAACACGTGGAACTCAGAAATAAGCTCTCTTTAGCCAAGTCGACTTGACACAAACACCAGCAGGCACATAGAAACATCTGTGCCTTCAAGATGAAATGTCACCAAAGTCTTCTCAGAACCACACGCAGTAAATCATTTCACCTGATGTGGCAGCTACTCAGTCACACAAAGCAAGTGTTTCAGTCAGGATCTGAAGAACGTCATATCTAATTGACTGAGGAGGGATTACACTGGGAGGAGCCATGTGCTGACAGTTTTGAACTAGGTGGAGGGTCATATCATATTGTCTGTACCAGCAGCTCTTCTGACGCTGGGCACAAATAGGCACTCAATAGCTGACATATTTCATCCCTGTATGCAAACACATCTCCCCTGCCTGATCAGGCTTGGGATACAAATGTACTGCTGAAGCATCCGGGCAGAGGAGAAGAGGACAGCTTCTAGCAAACACACGAAATGTTTCAGTTCCGTGAGAATGGAAACTGCACCTATTCAACAGCAGGATTGTTCTCAATGCTTACCTAAATATTCACCCATTGATCTTTCTTGACCACCAAGCAGCAAGTCAGCCAGGACATCAGTTTTGTATTATGCTCCAGGGAGCGAATTCAAAGCAATAATAAAAAGAGCTCCTAAGTGAGCAGGACAGACCAGGGGCAAGAAAGGGAAAGAGTCAATCAATGCTGCCCATTTTGTAGAAGCAAACAAGGAATTTGATTCCTTTTATTCAGAAGTGACAGAGGCCATCAGCACATATCACATAAAATACCACGTGTTTTGTTTGTGCTTTTGGTCACTGTTCAAATCAGCCTGGTTTCCAACTCTCTCTTGATTTCAGTCTGTTCCAAAGACTTGCCCAACATTGATCCCCCTCCTAAGAAAACTACCATAGAGTCAGATGCAGCTCAGGAACCTATTTCTAACAGAGACAGGCAGCAGAGGTTTAGAGGGAAAGCTAGCAGCTCAAGTTTAAAGCTTTATTTTTCCCATTTTCTCCCCTCAACAGCTGCCAGGAAGCCACAGTGTGGGGACTTCCTCAGCTGGGGCATTTATTCATACACTTCTGTTTCAACAGCAGTTGATGGGCCACTGTGCCAAGAAACATTTCAAGCAGCAATACATCTACATGTCAGGTGCATCAGTGAAAACAAAACAACTGAATCCTTCTCACCGAGTGGCCAGAGTTAAACACAGCTGCAGGGACACCTGTTTCACACCACCTTCACCTCTGGAGTCTGCATCGGAAATAGGCCTGAGTGGCTTAATGTGCTGCAAATCCGCAGTGTAAACTCAGCTCTAGATGGGTGATGGAAACACCTGCAACTGCTTCCTTGGCCTTTTACTTCTTAATAATTAAACTTTTACCAATGAGAACACAGCTTTGGGAAACAAGACCATTTAAAATAAAACACAGGTACCAAAGAAAAGTTGGTCCCTGTCTCTTCCCAGGCCAGACCCACATCCTGGAATAGAGAAGCCAGACATACATGTTATTAACAAGTAACTCATGTCTTCCTAAACCTCTTCTACTGCAATGCAGGACATCATGTTTGGACCTCCTGAAGTCTCCACCTGTAAAACTTCTGGTATCCCCATCTGTGTCCTATCACTAGCTGCTACATAATATTTCTTGTGTGAAATTTCAAGAGTAAGGAATGTCTTTCCATCTTTTGCTTTCCTCAGTCTATATAACATTGCCTCTGTTTACCAGAGCCTTCTGAACCTCCCACTTGAATTGCACTCTCTCCCACAAACCAGGAAATGTATTGATTAGAGCA
This sequence comes from Oreocharis arfaki, assembly GCA_013398015.1. Classification (NCBI taxonomy): domain Eukaryota; kingdom Metazoa; phylum Chordata; class Aves; order Passeriformes; family Paramythiidae; genus Oreocharis; species Oreocharis arfaki. Next base: position 4,112 of record VZRR01004735.1, on the reverse strand, counting down.
AAATAATCACTCCAGGGCACAGCAGTTCCCAAGCTATGAAGGACAAGCAGGACCAGGAGATGGAGCTGCCAGCAGAGAGGTAATCCTCTCAGCAGTTTGGAAACTGCTCCTCTAGCTCCTTGTTAGCACCTATAAGATCATGCAAGAACTTTCACTGTTATAGACCCAATGTCTGTATTAAAAAGGTAAATTAAGAAAATTTACCTCTGAAATAACTGTGTTATTTGTAGTCCAAGATATATTTTTGCAATAATCTTTTAAGTAAAACACTAAAAAAAAAAAAATCAGGTGTTGCATATTATCACCTTGTAACCTGTTTAATCCCCGTTTAATGACCATTCCCTGCATTTTTATGCAGACTTTGTTACCCCTACAACATACAAATAATGACCACTGGGGAAATGGCAGAAACCCTTTAACTAGAGGTGAAGGGGAACCAAGAATGCCATTCTAATAAACAGGGAGAAACCACCTTTTTTCCAGCTCTGGTCTATTGCTAGCAGATTGCATCAGCAAGCTACCATTAACACCTCAGCTACATGAATTCATGGAACCATTCATAAATTCAGCTCATGTTTCAGAACCGACTTTTTTTCCTTCTTTATCTGCAAATATTCTGAAAAGGACAAAACATTATTACTTTATTATGCTAGACATGTGTCCGGCCCTCTGAGAAAAAGCACACCAATTGTGTTTCTTTATTATTTCAGAAATTTTGTTCTTCAAGCAGCTGCCTTGTGTCCGCCTGAAACCTCGTGGGACTCTACCTCCAAGATCACAGGCAAGCCAGGACACTTCCATGAGCAACACCTGCAGGAAGAGTGTCACAGGAAAACTGACACAATTGTCACCAAATTAATGTGTGTCAAACCTTGTTACCTTATACTATCCTTTATATATGTTTTGTGGGATATGTACTTCTACATTACAAATTCATTCACACATCATTCTGGCAAGCAAGTCAGGCTTCTGGTGCATGTGCAGCATGTTCAGGAAAAAAGTCAAAAGTGTATTATAAAAGAAAAGCGAATGTTCTGACTCAAAGAACGAGCATTTCCAAATACAGAAAGTAACACTGAGCAAAGATTCCAGACGAATGCCTACATTGTACTTGAAGCACGATTTTTTCTTTAGGTACTGACTTAATTTCCTTAATTGCTTAATTTTTAATGTTGAAAACACTATCTGGCTGCGATATTAGCAGCATTTGAATAGTGACTAATTCTAATGAGTGTGCTAGTAGCAATGTAACACTACGACACGCCACACACATTTAGGAGGCCGAGAGCGATAGCAATCAGCCTATTTAGCCGCAGCCCCAGAGCCGAACCAGCCACCCTGGCTCATAAACTTCCACGCACTCTGCGACGACACCTCACAGCCTTTTTCCTCTCATTTTCACCTTTTGTCACCTTCATTTGTGGGGACAAACTAAGACTTCCTCACTGCAGAGGGTGCTTCCACTAAAATCCATCGGAAAGCCAGTGTCCAAGGACCAGTGATCACGAAGCTGGAAGAGTAAAGCCCAGACTTGCGCTCACACAGGAGAAAGCGAGATGCGGCCCGCTTCTGCACGCCTGAAACCAGAGCAGCTCACCACAGTGCATGCCTACTTTTTCAGTCCCTCCTTCCCTTTGTACGTGAGCTTCGCTAAGCCTCGGCTCTGACAGCGTTTCCTCTGCTGTCACCGCTTCCTGCCTCCCTCTGTGGTTCGCAGCTGGGGTCCCGGGGCCGGGGCAGTGCGGACACCCGCGCCCCCCGAGCAGCGCGGGTGCCCCAGGGCGGGCGCGGCGCTCGGATCCCCGCTCCCCTGCCAGCCACGGATGGGAACCGGCGGGCGGGATGATTATTTCCTCCCTTTTACCGCGACTTTTTCATTTTTACCACGACACACATGACACCTGCTCCCTCTTCCCGCACCCTTGGGTGTCAGGCCCGGCCCTGCCCAGGCTTGCCCGAGCATCCCGGAGGGGCGGGTCCCCGGTGCCGAGGGACCACGCTGGCGGGGACCGGGGATACGGGATGTCACACCGAGCTGCCGCAGCGCCATCCCCCGTGCCCCGCCGGTTCTCGGCCTGCTCCCGCGGCTCGGCCAGCCCCTCCCCGGAGACACGGGGAATGGGGAAGAGAGGTGAAGAGTAAAGCGAAGGGAAAACTCCGCGCTGGGGGGGGGGGGGGGGGGGGGCTCACTTCCATTGAGCCCGAGGAGAGCGCGAATCCCGAGCCCGAGGCGGGGTCGCCTCCCCGGCCGCCCGCACTCACCCAGGGTCTTGACGGCGACCTGCCGGGTGAGCGGCGGCGGCAGGTTGACGCAGACCAGGTCGACGTCCTGGTGCAGCAGCACCTCGTCGATGCGGCTGGTGTAGAAAGGGACGCTCATCTCCTTGGCCAGCTCCTCCGCCTCCTCGGGCGTGCGGCCCCACAGCGCCTTCACGGCGAAGCCCTCCGCCTTCAGCAGCGGCACGATCACCCGCGCCGTGAGCCCGGTGCCGAACACCCCCACCCCGGGCAGCATGGCGGCGGCGAGGCGGGTGGCACGGCGAGGCGAGGCGCTCCCTCCTTCTCT
>VZRR01004734.1:926361-1133170 GCA_013398015.1 Oreocharis arfaki | reverse complement strand
CGGAGCGGCACCGCCGGGCGGCATCAGCGAGCCGGCACGGAGCGGCACCGCCGGGCGGCACCAGCGAGCCTGCACGGAGCTGCACCGCTGAACGGGTACGGAGCGGCACCGCCGGGCGGCATCAGCGAGCCGGCACGGAGCGGCACCGCTGAACGGGCACGGAGCGGCACCGCCGGGCGGCATCAGCGAGCCGGCACGGAGCGGCACCGCCGGGCGGCGGCACGGAGCGCCGGGAGGGAGCAGCCGCGCCGCTGCCGCATCCCGCCGTGGTGCGGGCGGACCGAGGGAGCCGGGCAGGGGCACGGAGAGGGCAATTCCCGCCCCGTACGCGGGAATGAAGCCGGGCAAGAGGAGCGGGAAGCTCTACTCTCGTCACCGTTCCGGTTTTAACACTGACTCCCGGCAGCGCTCCCAGTCCCGGGGTGCGTGAGCCGACCGCAGGGAAGCAGAATTCCAGATTTATCCCCAGCGCCACAGTGGAGCGATCCCATCCCGGGTTCGTTCACAAGCGAGCGCTCCCCGACCCCTTGGGCAGCTCCTCCCGAGCGGTGAGAGCCGCAGGCAGCCCCTCACAGCACAAGTGACACCAAGGGCACGGCCAGCCTGGACAGGAAAGGGTTATCAACTAAAAACTGCAATCCGAAGCGATAAACTAAATGGTCCGAACAACTTAGTTGAGATTAAAGAGGGCCAAGAATCTGCTCTAAACAAAGCAGAGTTTGACCTTGGGAAGTAATAATGGATTTGCTAGAACAGAGACACGTGAACTTCAAGTGAGATTTCTGGATGTTTTCATCCGCTTCGTATAGGGTAGATCTGTATTGAAGCACCTGTCCTAAACAAAATGTGTTACGGTCTTTTGTCTTGGAGCTAGTAACTGCTTTTCCTCCCGAAACACTGTATACACACACAAATTCTACTGCTGGAACAACCTGGCTACGGATGAAGAGAGACTTGCACTTCCTGTGTAGTTCCTCATAAGCGTCCAATTCGCTCAAAGCTTGCTTTGGCTGAATATGTAACATTTACCTCACCAATTCACACAAACTAGCTGCAGCAACACGTGCCGTTGTTTGACCTTAGCCCTCTCAACTTGCTATACACTTATGCTTCTTCTCTACACGAACTGCTTCTGTAATAATTATGTCCTTCCCAGCAAGTCTCGCAAGTCACATCAAACAGTTTTTTGTAGGTGTTACTAATAATTTAATCTTTCCCTGACGAAGATGTTCCCATTTAAGTAGACACTATATGCCACATGAAAACTTCCATTAGATGCAGTCCACATTAAAAGTCTAACAGGCATTTAATCCAACTACATAGTTAGAAGTTAGGGGGTTGGCATTTTTCCTTTAGTGGAATGTAGGATGACACTTTGAGCTACTTTAAAGGCTTAACTAGATGCAAAAGACTCCTGTACCCACATTTCTGGAACTAGTCTGGTTCTTTGTGGTTTTGGCTAAGTTTTTAAACAGCATGCATGGGACTGTCCTGAATGTCTAAAGGAATCCTAGTTTTACCTGTACAACTCTGTTTTAGCTGTCCACATAACAGCAAGCAGTCCTAAACATGTCCAAGAGCCTCCTTCCAGTCAACAATGCAAAAGTTCTTTGAATGGACTTTGTGCTGCATTGAGCACAGCTGATAAGGGTATCATGAAACTAAAATAGTATTAAAGATTTGTTAATGTTTAACTGCAGATGATTCCCAGTTTCTATTTAGTATTAGCCATCCTGATTAAATGGCAAATTGATTGCATGAAACAGTAACTGGATACATTTTCAAAAAGAAAACAGTTACAATACTTACAACAGGTATCATTGCTCCACAGCCTGTCGTTGTTTGGACACAACATCCCAGTAACCTTCTAGTGCTTTAGTGCTTCTCTGTGCTTAACATCCTTCTTAACTGATGGATCAGCTCCTATATTTAATTTTTAAAACATATATACTATTCATACTAGTAAACTAGTTGGAATTCCACATAAATTTTAGTGAAGTTGCATTCTAGCTACCATCTTATGCAACAACCATTAAGTACTGATATTGGATTTAAGGTTAATTACATTGTAATATACAATGAATGCAAAGCTCTGCTCATTTAACTCTAGTAATTACTGAAACACTTGAATAGAAAATTTTGTTTTTCACAGGCTAAGTATGTGAACTACATATATAAGTTTTGGCTTAATTTATAGATGCTACTAATCATTCCACCTATTAAACACCACATCTCATAATTCACTTTATAAGCAAAACTATGAGGAATCAGAAAAAGCAGCTCTCTCTGTTCAGAACAATGGAATGGAAAAAAATTCTTGCGAATGAAAATTGATCTACAGGCTTTAAGGGAGGAGCTTGTTTGGTTTGTTTGGGTTTTTTAATCAGACCAGTGTAACACCACAGTGGTGTCACATTGCAGCTCCATTAAAAGGAGGAAACAAATTGCATACACCTCCTAAAAACTGCAGTTAGTAAAGGAGAAATCATATTACAGACCTTCAAGTTTAGTGTTCTTCTGAACTGGTTAAAAGACAGAGCATTTGGAAAGCATTTAAAAGTGAGAATATCATAGAAGAGAAGTTACTCCAGTAATTTACAAGAAAACACAGGAAGACATTTCAAGAGTTCATGAGGAAGTACAGCCACAGTGCTCTTAGTAAATATTTTCCTTAATTCCTCCTCTAGTATTCAATAAGGTGTGGCATAGAACAATGGTGCATTGAATATTTGCTGATGGTGGGATCAAACTCCTAGTGTTAGTTCAAAAACAGAGGAACTCATTAATTTCTCCACACGATTTTAGGTACCATTAGCATTAATATAAATCTTTTTCCAGGTACTGTTTGTTAATGGTTTATAAAGCCTTGGAGTACTTGTTAATCAACAGGGTTTCTTTTGGTCATGTTCTCTCCCTCAGATGCTTCAGCATTAGGAAAATAATTTCCAACATCACTGGACTAAAAATGCCTCTTTCAAGAGTCATCATATTACATCATTTGTAACTGTGAAGAATGTACTGGTATGCCAACATCACTGGTGTTATTTGTCTACTTAAAAAATCCCAGATTCCAGGTTATTTCAAAATAACAATGAAATTTTACAAGAGACACTGTAAATTGTGTATTTAGACTATAAAAAACTTCTACAATATTTGCAGCTTTGCATCAATAGTTTAATATAGACATCTTAAAAGCACCCTTACAAACAAAAGTATTGCACTGGCATTATAAAAATTCACAGTAAGTTTAACTTCCAAACCTTGGTAAAAAACAGTGCAAGAGCTTTTCATTGTGCAAGAGCTTTTTATCCAAACCTTCCAGGTTATTATAAACAATAATAATTAAAACAAAACAAGAAAACCAACTACATGACAAGCTGCAGTGATTTATCGGCAAATCAGGTTCAATTCTTTTTTAGTTCTCACTTCTTAAAGAGATTTTGTGGGATCTTTCTTCACCATTTCAAAGCATATCCAGTCCAACACTGAAATAGGTGCATTTGGCAGAAATACAGCTCCACGCGTCCATATTATGGAGATTCCACAATGCTTGCAGGGATTATTCCACAATAAGAGAATCCTATTGCTTTGAGTAGGGAATCTCTTTCCATAACTTGCATCAATTCCCACGCTTTTTGGGGCAGTAACATCAATAGTCATGTCTTCAACAGATCCTGAAGATAAAACATTAAGAAAAGATTACTCCAAAGTAGTCTTAGAACAAATCACCATATTACTCTAAACTGTTACTTAAGGTCGATCTTAAAAGTACTTCTCCTCATGTTTGACAGCCAGCTGGGACCCAGAGGAAAGATCCATCAAGTTACATCAAGCCCATCTCCAGTAGTGGCCAAGTGTGATGTCTCAATAAAGGCATAAGAATATGACACACAAGTAATATCTCCTAAGGATATCATCTCAACTGCCCCAGGTCTTCCTGAGCCAAACATATTATCTTTACAACTCTTCTGCTTTTTCCTTTGGATTTTTGAATTAGTAAATTTTTATCTGTCCCATGTCAAATAATCCCACACTTCAATTACACAGCATGTGACTGTTTTTTCCTGCTTTGCCTTGGGGGGCATGCACTTCATACCTTTCCCATACTCACTGTATAGACTTCTAGAACACTTTATGCTCTGTGTGTCTTTTCAGGCTTGACGATCCTAATCTACTTGTTATTCCTTTAATAGAAGCATTCCATATCCTGAGAATTCTCGCCTTTCTCCACTATATGATTTTTAAGATAGGAAATCAGAACAACATGCAGTGTTCCCTTAATAACTTCAGAAAGTTAATGCTCAAGAAGGTTTCCAAATGGCCAGTACAGTGAGGGAGCTTGGGGGGTTTTTTTGTTTGGTTTTTTTATTTGTTTTTAAATGTATGTGTGTGTGCGGTGGTGGTGGATTTTTTCCTCCTTGTCCAGACAAAATCTGCCCAAACATGTTTAACCCGTTTGGTTAAGTTCATAAATATCTCCAGATGGGGAGAGGATTTGGTCTATCAGCAAGGAATGATCTGATTCAGACAGTTGTTTACGAGGAACTCTAAAATACTTCAGATGAGCTTACTTCAAAAGGGAACTCCGAATTATCTTTGAAGGTGAAACCATTTGTTATCCTTTGTTTCACCTTGCAAGTAAAATCAGAGAGAGTTCGTTACAATATGTAATATAACTGCTATACACTCCCTCTGTTTTGGTTCCTTCTTAATTACCATTACTGAAGTTTATTTACTGTAGCAACAAAAGCTGCTATTTACTTGGTATACCTTATGCTAAATCACTCTATATATATCTATCCCTATAGGACATATAAATCTGATTACTTAGAATAAGTCTTAGGAATAAGACTTGAAATATTTCAAAATTATGAATAACTTTCACTGCTGGAAGTTCATTACAACAGAATACACATCCATGTACACGTATTGCATCTACAGAGAGAGCAGATTATCTACTGAGCTCAATACCTGCAGCTGCCTTTAGATGAAAAGGTTACGCAGAGTCATTTGTAAATGCAGATCTTTCTCTGCAAATAGGGACCTGTCAATTTTAGACACATTTCAGGAAAAAAAAAAGTCTGAAAACAGAATGACTCATTTTCAACAGTCTGTTTTCTAATTCCAGGTGTAGTTAATAATAAACTAAAGAGCAGTAACAAATCTTTGAAAGTTGTATTGCTGCTGTTCTTTCCTGCCTCCTGCAAGTTTTCTGTTAAGCAATAATTTACCTATACTCAATCTCCCTGCTGTTAAAACGTCCTCTCAAAAAAAGATTTCATGGCTTTCATGCAAGAAGATGATTTCCACATGAACTTTTCTGTAAATCAACTGTGTCTTCAGAATTTAGTTTTAAGGAGCAGCAGGAAAAGCTGGTCTTGTGCATAGTGAATCAGAACACTGAGATATTTAGAATCCTTGAACAGTTCAAATACTAAGTACAAAACTGTGTTTAAAGTTGCTTCAGTGGAGGATTTTACATAGTGAAGTGAAAGCTTTACTTTTTTTCCCCACACATATTTTCAAGGCATTAAGCACTCTTTTCTTTCTAAACGAACATGCCATATAAATGAACATACTGGGTATATTTTGAAAAGCTTGATGTTCTTCAACCATGCTTTGAAATAGGACCTAGATACTTCCTTTATACAGCGGATATTAACACATCTTTTCTAGATGACTGAGGTTCAAGACAAGTAGTTTAACTGATTTATGAATTTATGGCTTTCAACCTCTTACCTACAACTCTGCCCCCAATTTAAATACAAGTCAGCATTTCACCTTTTTTGTTCCTCTAAGGAAGCAACATTTCATGGCACTAAAGAGAGGTCTTCCCCTCCCAAGATCTTATGTGGGGTAGTAGTTAATGGCCATTTCTAGCAGCATTTGGTTACTGTGAGGACCAGTTCAGAATGCCACAGCTCCTGTGCTGCTCTACGACAGCAGCTCTCCGCATGCCACCTCCACCACACTCCCCGGGTTTTAGTCCTGCTCTCCTCCCTTCTTAGACGGCTACAGGAAGTGTCTTCCCTGCCTGATCACATTTGTGCAATCTTTACCTTTTTCTTTTTTTTTTTTTTTTTTTTTTTTTTTTTTTTTTTTTTTTTTTTTTTTTTTTTTTTTTTTTTTTTTTTTTTTTTTTTTTTTTTTTTTTTTTTTTTTTTTTTTTTTTTTTTTTTTTTTTTTTTTTTTTTTTTTTTTTTTTTTTTTTTTTTTTTTTTTTTTTTTTTTTTTTTTTTTTTTTTTTTTTTTTTTTTTTTTTTTTTTTTTTTTTTTTTTTTTTTTTTTTTTTTTTTTTTTTTTTTTTTTTTTTTTTTTTTTTTTTTTTTTTTTTTTTTTTTTTTTTTTTTTTTTTTTTTTTTTTTTTTTTTTTTTTTTTTTTTTTTTTTTTTTTTTTTTTTTTTTTTTTTTTTTTTTTTTTTTTTTTTTTTTTTTTTTTTTTTTTTTTTTTTTTTTTTTTTTTTTTTTTTTTTTTTTTTTTTTTTTTTTTTTTTTTTTTTTTTTTTTTTTTTTTTTTTTTTTTTTTTTTTTTTTTTTTTTTTTTTTTTTTTTTTTTTTTTTTTTTTTTTTTTTTTTTTTTTTTTTTTTTTTTTTTTTTTTTTTTTTTTTTTTTTTTTTTTTATTTTTTTTTTTAAAACCGCCTGAGCTGAGAAAGATTCCACATTACTTTTATTTTAAGAAGCGTCAGCTGCGAGCAGGTGGTGTGACATAGCCAGTGTTAAAGTGAATCTCGGGCAGGAGAGCTCTCCCAAGCTCTAGCCAAATGTAAAGCTCGCAGCCGGATTCCCTTCGCTGTCCCGTCCCGGGGCCCGTCCCGGCTCTCACCTGCCGGGCTCGGCGTGGCGGCCGCGGGGGCCCCCGGCTCGCTGCAGCTCCAGGTCCGCGGGGCTGGCGGGGGCGAGCGCGGCGGTGAGGCGGAGGCTGAGGCCGTGCACCAGCCGCCGCAGCAGCGTGTCCCCGCGGCCCTTGGGCGCTGACAGCCCCACGTCGTCCCGCAGCTCCTCGGGCGGCACCTCCAGGTTGCCCGCGTACCAGAACACCCACCAGACGAGGCTGAGGAAGATGCCGATGCCGCCCGCGTAGATGAGCAGGTCGGAGAAGAACACGTCGGCGAACACGCCGGCCAGCAGCACCGCCAGCCCCAGCGCGTCGAAGGCCAGCGCCAGCCAGAAGGCGGCCACGCAGCGGCCCAGCCCGCCCGGGGCCGCCATCGGGAGCGGCGCCACCGCCGCCTCGGGCCGCGCGCACCTGAGGGGAGGCGGCGGCGGCGCGAGGGCGGCGCCCACCCGAGGGCAGGTGAAGGACACGCCCCCCGCCCCTCAGGGGCCGCCCAGGCCGCGCCCCCCACACACCTGAGGGCACGTCCCGGCCGCGGCTCTGCCCCCACCCGCACCTGTGCGCAGGGGAAGGCGGGCACACGCCGCCCTCACCGGCCCCGCCGAGCCCCCAGACCNGAGGAAACAGCCTAAATGTATTGACCAAACCTTCTGAACTTCTAAGGAAAAGGGAGTTTTTACAACATGCACAACAGGTTTGAAATTGAAAATCCTTGATGTTTTCTTAACCAGCAGTTTGACAGCATGCTGCCTCCTTCACACTTTATCTTGTCTCCAGTCCCAAGACTGTTTGTTTTTTATTTTTTTGTTTTTTTTTTTTTTTTTTTTTTTTTTTTTTTTTTTTTTTATTTTTTTTTTTAAAACCGCCTGAGCTGAGAAAGATTCCACATTACTTTTATTTTAAGAAGCGTCAGCTGCGAGCAGGTGGTGTGACATAGCCAGTGTTAAAGTGAATCTCGGGCAGGAGAGCTCTCCCAAGCTCTAGCCAAATGTAAAGCTCGCAGCCGGATTCCCTTCGCTGTCCCGTCCCGGGGCCCGTCGCGGCTCTCACCTGCCGGGCTCGGCGTGGCGGCCGCGGGGGCCCCCGGCTCGCTGCAGCTCCAGGTCCGCGGGGCTGGCGGGGGCGAGCGCGGCGGTGAGGCGGAGGCTGAGGCCGTGCACCAGCCGCCGCAGCAGCGTGTCCCCGCGGCCCTTGGGCGCTGACAGCCCCACGTCGTCCCGCAGCTCCTCGGGCGGCACCTCCAGGTTGCCCGCGTACCAGAACACCCACCAGACGAGGCTGAGGAAGATGCCGATGCCGCCCGCGTAGATGAGCAGGTCGGAGAAGAACACGTCGGCGAACACGCCGGCCAGCAGCACCGCCAGCCCCAGCGCGTCGAAGGCCAGCGCCAGCCAGAAGGCGGCCACGCAGCGGCCCAGCCCGCCCGGGGCCGCCATCGGGAGCGGCGCCACCGCCGCCTCGGGCCGCGCGCACCTGAGGGGAGGCGGCGGCGGCGCGAGGGCGGTGGCCACCCGAGGGCAGGTGAAGGACACGCCCCCNACCTGCCGGGCTCGGCGTGGCGGCCGCGGGGGCCCCCGGCTCGCTGCAGCTCCAGGTCCGCGGGGCTGGCGGGGGCGAGCGCGGCGGTGAGGCGGAGGCTGAGGCCGTGCACCAGCCGCCGCAGCAGCGTGTCCCCGCGGCCCTTGGGCGCTGACAGCCCCACGTCGTCCCGCAGCTCCTCGGGCGGCACCTCCAGGTTGCCCGCGTACCAGAACACCCACCAGACGAGGCTGAGGAAGATGCCGATGCCGCCCGCGTAGATGAGCAGGTCGGAGAAGAACACGTCGGCGAACACGCCGGCCAGCAGCACCGCCAGCCCCAGCGCGTCGAAGGCCAGCGCCAGCCAGAAGGCGGCCACGCAGCGGCCCAGCCCGCCCGGGGCCGCCATCGGGAGCGGCGCCACCGCCGCCTCGGGCCGCGCGCACCTGAGGGGAGGCGGCGGCGGCGCGAGGGCGGTGCCCACCCGAGGGCAGGTGAAGGACACGCCCCCCGCCCCTCAGGGGCCGCCCAGGCCGCGCCCCCCACACACCTGAGGGCACGTCCCGGCCGCGGCTCTGCCCCCACCCGCACCTGTGCGCAGGGGAAGGCGGGCACACGCCGCCCTCACCGGCCCCGCCGAGCCCCCAGACCGCCGCGGTGCGGCTCGAAGGCTGATCTGTAGCGACAGATGGCATTTGGGTGCTGAGGCCTCCTCGGGACTGGTGCACGCTGCCGTTCCCCTGCGCAGGTGAGACGGACACGGCTGGGCCCGCTCAGCTGTTCCAGCTGAGGCAGTGCCACCTCAGACACCCTAGAAGGGAGGCACTCCAAGTGGTCCCCAGATGAACACCCACTTTGTTGATCACACTTGCAAGGGGAGGCAGCTGGTCGCAGACAGCAGAGATTTGCAAGACAGTTACAATGTGCATCTGCAAATGCGCATAGACTCCTTTAACTGTGCTTGAGGAGGCTTAAAAAGAGCAGCTGGAATACAAGCTCAGGTTGACAAACAGAAAATAAGTTGTCAATGCAGTATGTAAAATTCAGTAAGTAAAACAGTTATGTAAAAGGCAAGACACGTATTTCAGTTCACCTCTGTGTTAATAATGACCTGGTACGTATCTTTTTACACTCCCAAGTCCTCAAGCACAAAAACTGTATTTAGATGTAGGATCTCTTGTGCATGCTCTCAGAAGAGTCTTACATCTAACACCTTATTTAATGATGGGTACGACCAGGCCTAATAGCATAGCCCCCTTCCACATTCTTGTAGAAGTACAGTGTGCCAAAAATGATGCTGCTGAGAAAGTCTATTCCTCCAGTGACAGTGAGTGCTATTGGTTTACTGGGATTACAGACCCAACTCCTATCACAGCATTTGGATCACAATATAGTTGAAAAGCTACAAAAAGTCAGAGTTGCAAAAGGGTCAAAAAAAGTTGCCACCACAGAGCAAGCAGAATATTTTCGTATTCATTAGTGTTTATTACATTTTATTTAGCACCCGCTTTCTTTCTAGGTAGCCAATATCTTGATATGAGGATGCCCTAAAAAGAAGATGTGATAGGGTCTTTTGAATGACAAATTAGGCTGGTTACATCCTATTGATTAATCTTGTCACTTACCATCTTTTTCCTATTTGGAGTTTTTACCACTTCGACTTTTCAGCACAAATCTGCCTTGTATTCTCACTCTGCAGAGGACAGACAAGTGATCATACAGAGAAGAATTAGGCAGTTCTGTAAAATTTCAAATATATCACCTTTCAGTCCTGAAGTATGTATTTTTCATGCCTTTACAGGATGAGATCACCTGGCTGGCACAACTGGAATGCACACAGCCTTTGGCTTTTTTCAGATGGAAGAACAATGGCTCTGTGACCATCACACAGGAATACTCTCAACTGTTCTGATAGCAGAAATAAAGCCCAAAACTTGAAGGTAAGATTCCACTTGATGTTGTAAAATACATATAGTTAGAGAAAAATTGTCTTGTGCCTTTTTAACTCACAAATACCCTAGGGAAAAAAAGCTAAAAATTACGTTTGACTTGGTACCAGGCTGCTAACTTAAATATCTTCAATAAGACCAAGAACTGCCAACCTGTCTTAGTTATACTGAACAGTTTTTAAAAAATGATAGCAGCTATTTCACCTTTAAAAGCACACATAGATTGCTGCTTTTGGCATCCATACTTCTTGCTTCAGAAAGATGGCACTTATTAAAGTATTTCTCAGCCTTTTTTCCCTAGGATAGCCTCGTCTCTGCCCTTTGACACTTGAAAAATTTGAGTGTTTTTGGTTTGGGCCAGGAAAAGACAAAAGGTGATGGAGCCATTAAGACAGTGAGTTTATTTGTACCAGCTTGTAAATTAGAAGGAAACCACCGAATCATTACAGATCTTGGTGGGAAAAAAAGCTCTTGAGATCAGATTTCTTAAGAAGGCATTTTACTTCATCAATAAATTTGTTTACTGAAAATGCAGCACTGAATGATGATATAAAACGTGTTACAACAGACAATGTTCACGCTGACTGTGGCACGCGCGCCTTTTTGGGTGCCCGCTTCGGTGACTTTGAAGACTTCCTGGCTGACTGTATTGACTTGCCAGCTTTGGGTGTCGCAAAAGACTTTGCTTCAGGTTTTTTTGGAGTCTTTTTCGTGTCTTTTTCTTTTATTGTTTCCTTTGGCTTGCTGACCTGCTTGGCTTTTTTGACTTTTGATGACGTCTGCAAGTCTGCACTCTCTTCTGTAACCTCAGGTTTTGATTTTGGAGTCTCCGCCACTAGTGACTGTTTCTTTCTCTTACCGAGGGGTGTTTTGGTTTTCTTGCCCAAATTGTCACCTTTTCCTGGACTTGGTTCCATTTCCTGTATTTAACACAAACAAAAAAATTACCATTCCACCCAAGAAACATATTTTGTGTTTTTCAGGAAGAAGGATCAGTGAAAACCATTACAAATGACAAACACTTTCAACTGAACTGTGCCCTAACCTACTTGAAGTGTACTAACAGACACTGTTCCATATGGAGCAAGGAACAATTTAAACTGTTCAAAATCTTTAGTTTTAACTGAAATGTGAGTTTCTCAGTATTATTCAATAATTACCTTCAGGTCAGCCGAACTCATTGTTGGTATGGGCACCAGTTGTGGAATTTCTTCATCATCATGATCACCTGGTTCTTGGACTATTTCTACTTTTTCTTTTATCACAGGCTCCTGGGTACCAGCAGCAGCTTTACTTTCTGTTGTCACAGCGACTTGACTTGAATTCATTTTTTTAGCTGTCTTCTTCGCTTTCTTGGGTTTTGCCTTCTAGAATTAATCAGAAGTACCCCTTAGACAAATCCCCATACCATTTCTAAATGTATAATATTGTTTTAATGTGGTTAAAAATTAGATGGTATAGCAACATTAAAGACTGTTGTTCAATAGACCTGGACTAATCAGCCACATGTAAAAAAAGAAAAATGCATCGCATGCAGCAGGTTATTATAAATAACTCACAACTATATTAAAGCCAAGATTACAGTCCCTAAGTTGAATATTCGTGGTCCAAACTCATTTCAGACAAACAAACATAAGCAGAACTCAGCACAAAGGAATAGCCAGCTATTTTTTTCTTAACAAGTATGAGCTCCCCCTATATACACAAATTTATGAGCTTGAGAATTATTCAGATGCCACTGATTAACCAACAAATAACAGATGCATGATCTGAATCCACACATATGTTAATGAGTATATTTTTGGAAGGCAAATAGGGATAAACAATACAAGCAAAGTTCTAAGAATGAATCTCAGCTCCCTATGGTTTAGGTCTAGAAACATTTTATTTATTTATCTAGAAACCTTTAATGGAGTTTTCATAACTTCATTATTATTACTGAGTATTTGAGGCAGGAATGTCTAACCAGTTTTAGCCATAAAAGCTTGGGATCAATTGCTAATACATTTAAACCCAACACTACAATGCATAGAAGGAAGACAAAGAACTAGCTGCAACAATTCAACTTATGCAAAGTTTGAAGAAATTTCATTTACCTCTACTTTGTTTTTCTTGAGAGATGGCTGCTTGTCAAGCTCATCAAGGTTGGAGATATTTGCAGTAAATATTGGGAGTGCAACTGACTTAAGCGTTTTGAGGTGAAGAATTTTCACATTTTTCCATTTCTGCAAAAACAAACCCAGTATATTGTGTAAAAATAAGGCTGAAGTATGAACCTATTTGTCTGTAATGAAGTCAATCAGCAGTACCTTTGGTAACTTGTTATCAATCACTTTTGCTGCTGCAATGATATTCTCGAGTATCTCGTCCACTTTCATCCCAGTGTGACCTATACGTGCTGTACTGAAAGAAGAGGAGGATAAGCTTTATATGTGGGCAAATAAACTTATTTCAAGTTGCTTTTTTAGTTTAGGCATACCCAGAAACGCAATTAATCTCCAATTATCTTAATGTTCATAAAGGATGGATGGATGGCTATAGCAGAAATCTTTTGTGGTAACAGAATAGATTCACCTGCATTCATCTTTCCATATTTGGATATGCAACTTCTGCCTTACATTACAAAGCATTACTAACAATTCAGAACCTTTTAGATACACAATACATGAAAAAAATCTTATTAGAATAGAGTATTTTAGAAATAGAAAAGTATTATTAAATTAGATTAAAACTAAGATTGTACATGCTCTTTGATAGTGACAGGTGCCTAGAAATTCCTTAGGTAAAAGCAAAAAGAGACAAAAACCCCCAGCTTTACAGTAAAACTTAAGTAGAACTATTAATTTAATTACACAGGTTAAGATTCAAAATGCCCCCTATTTGGAATGGTGACCCTTAACATCTTTTATTCACATATTAAAGGAATAAAAATAACTCACTTAAAATTCCTACAGTTAAGGTAGAACCACCCTTCAAGTGATGTATTAATCTATTTGTACTTACTAACAGCACCCTTTGTTGTTAACTGGAAGTGTAGTCCCTTGGATATGTTTTTCTAGTTCCTTGGCAAGATTTTTGGCTTTCAGGTTTACAGATAAAGGAGCCCTAAAACAGAAAGGGAAACAAAAAGCAAACAATCAGAAAACCCAAAACAAAACCAACTCCCCTCTTATTAAGAAGAATTTGACAATAAAAAAAGATAATGCAAAAATGGATTTACAAAGTTTAAAGACCTACTTTTTCTTTTCATAGAAGTGTTTTCCTAGATGTGAGGGCAAAAGCCTTCTAATTCGGTCATCAGACAGAAAGAGATCGAATCTGTTCAGGAGGCGCCGCTTCGCTTCAAACATTTTATACTCCTTTTTGAGGGTTTTGTATGAGATGATCTGCAATGCAAGCACCAGTTTAGTCCCCGCTGCTGAAAATGCAACCTGAAATGCTTCTCAGAACTGCACAGATTAAAGCTGCATAACTGATCATCTACCACAGTGCGTTATTTTTGAATGCTGAAGACAATCAAAAAGTATCTATTTCCTACTGTTTTTGGAATTGAACAATATGGATCTCTTGCATAGAAACTGCACATCACCAAACAGAACTTCAGTACATGAGTAACATATAAATCAAGGTTAAATACAACAGTAACTTGTTCTATAGTTTTCTTGCTGCTGGCATAAACAATCCAATCCAGATGCCAAGAGTATAAATATTCAAACACTGTGAGTTTTTCCAACTGGTTAATCAAACTAACCACATGTAAAAAAAGTAGAAATTGTATCTGATTACTAAAAATCCTGTTTCAAACTGAAAAAATTATTCTGAGTAAACTCTGCATTTCAGAAATACCACAGTTTGAGTAGTCAAAAAAATCTTACTAGAGAATATGAATGAGAATTAGAATATTAAACAGCTCCTTGTACTCTTTTTGGTGGTATAAAAGGAAAAAAATGACAGTACTGTATTATACCATCAAGGACCTCTCTTACCTGGCTAATACTTCTGATCCCATTCCGGATTAAAAGTTTCTTGTATAGATTTTCAGTCTGTTCTGCTGATAAATTTGGTTCATCCTTTGTGAACAGGCAAACGTCAGCTGTTTCTGGTCGAATGCCATGGGGCAGTGGTCTACAATGAGAATATGAGATGCATAAAGAACGTCTAATAAGGGAAAGAAGTTTTCTCCAGAACTAGGACTACAACTGAGAGATCAGTACCCTTTAACAACACAGAGAAGTGCCTGTATTTAGACTCTGTTAACTACTAAATATTCTCAGTGGAACCTATACTTGATAAGCATACAAAACTGTAAAAGTGAAACCATGGAATACCACGGCTCCAGTCAGATACAAGGTGGAACCCCCTGTCCTGAGAGCAGCCCTTACCACACGGGTCCCAGGAGGAGGACCCTCCATGTTCCTCCCTTTATGCCATGGCTGCATCCAGTCATTAGACAAAACTTTGTAACACTTGGGCCCTGATAAATGGGTGTAAACTTTCTCAGTGTAGCACAGCCACAGTTAAAAAGAAGACTTATAATTCATATTCAGGTTTGGTTACCACAAGAAAGAAGTCTTACTAATGATTTGGTGGTGGTGGTGGGTCAAGACAAAGATCTATTTTCTCGAGCTTAAGGACTGAAAAGCACATACCCAGTAACTGGCAACCCACAGAATCAGTATTCTCTGTGCAAAAAGCTGGCACAGCCCAGCTTCCAGTTATACCAAAAGCAGAGGTAAAGCAGCGTTCTGACCGGGCAGTTCTTGGTCACGGCATGGGAGCTGCCAGGACAGGGCCGTGGCAGTCAAATCCCTTATGCTCAGAATCTGCAAAGGGTTCTTTTCCAAGCCAAAGGACACAAGCAACCCCTGTAACCACGCGGCCGGGTACCAGCGTCTTACATTCTGATGACTTTTGCCACCCGCGGGACCTTCCAGACCGTCACCAGGAGATGGACGCTCTCGCTCTCGTTGAGGAGCAGCGCGTCTCCCTTGGCCTTGCTTCTGGCGAAAGCCACGAGAGCCTCCACCGCTTTCTTCACCTGCAACAGCACCACAGCGGCAGCAACCGCAAGTCAAGACCAGCCCGGCCACGCTCCCGCCCGCCCTGCTCCCCGCAGCCCCCAGAAGCGCTCCGGGAGTTCCCGGCCGGCTCCCCGCAGCCCCCGGGAGCGCTCCAGGAGTTCCCGGCCGGCTCCCCGCAGCNNNCCGTCCTGTGCTCGTAGGCAGCTTTGCCCCTGCAGGGTCTTGGGTTAACCGATCTTGGAGCAGAGCGCCGGAGGCCGTCAGGCCAGCCCGCTTCGGCACCAGGGCCAGCCGTAGGTCAGGCCGGGTTGCTCAGGGCTGTATCCACCGTGTCCTCACGGGGAAAAAGGTTTTGTCGAGCTCACCTTGTTTTATTTATGGTGCTGTCCTGGTCCATCCCGGGTGCTGCTGGCTCCCTTTGCCTCTAGGGGTGGCTCGTGTTTAGCTGGCTGCCCCCCGGGCGCTTTCCAGTGGAGCTGTTCCTCAGCTAGTCATTCCCCAACCTGTGTTGCCGCAAGGGGCTGCTCCTTCCCAAAGACAGGTTTGCATTTGCCTTTGTTGAGTATTGACAGCTTTGTGTTGCCAGATCTTTCCAGCTTGTACAGGTCCCTCTGTTCATGAGCGTAATGACTGGTCCCAGGTTTGGTGCCCCCTGCAAACCTGATGAGACCATGCTTCAGGTCACCGATAGAGATATTAAATGGAACATTCCCAGGATAAATCCCAGCAGTACTCCATTTGCTACTGGCCTTTAGGTGGAGTACAAGTCATTATTTCTGCCCTCCAAGCCCTGTTACCCAAACAGTGGTTACCCATCTAGTTAGCCACCCACCACACCATCGTGTTTAGGAACAGCTGAACGTTGTCTTCGGATTCCTTCTTTGAAGACTATCCCTGATTTTATTTCCTGTGTTACTGTCCTTTTGCACAGGAGTGCTGTCGTAAGTTCCCTGCTTAGCCAGGCCAGTCTCCTGATAGATCTACTTGTTTTCCTGAGTATCAGGAGGAACTGTTTGTATGGTTGGAGGAAGTTGTCCTTAAAGGCCTGCTGCCAGCTTTTTTGACAGGCTCCTTTGCCTGTCAAAGCTGCGTCCCATGGGATCCTGCCTGCTGGTTCTCTGAATAAACCAGAATCTGTCTCATGGAGCCCAGGGACTGTATTCTGTTACTTGTTTTCCTCATACACCTGAGGAAAACTTGAGCATAGCTGTTTCCAGGTCACTACCATTGGGGCAACCAGTGATTATCACATGTCAAACCATTTCTTCCTCATGTGTGACTACTAAGGGCAGAACTGCTGCATCTCCTGTTCAGTTTAGAAATGCATTTCTAAACTGACTGACTACATGGAAGTAGCTTAATTGTGGAATGCTTATTCCATTGAGTTCCATGCTGGATAAATACATTGTTTTGAGACAAAGTCTAGACTGGATTTATTTTGGTCTCATTCTCATGGTGCCGTGTGTGCCCTGGCAGCTTTGGGTTGTCTGCATTCATCACACAGGTAAGCTGCTATCTGAATAACACAGCTATGCATAACCAGGGCTTAAATATGCATGAAATTAGGAGTCTTAGTCATTCACTCTTCTCTAGATTTTTTCCCCTGCTCTTTGCCTTTCTATTTATGGTTTTATTCCTTCTCATCAGATGCCATCCAACAAAATTTGTTGCTCCATCAATGTGGCCAGTGCAAAGAGAAACTAAAAGACACTAGTTTCTTGACAAGCTGCTTTATGTAGTGGTTTATATTTTCTTTCTGCTGTTAGTGTCCTTGGAGCAATAGCGGAATAGTTGATGGCATTAAGACTTGTCCATACTTAGGAAAGAACTATATGGACATACACTGATTTTAAAGAGTGAAAAAAAAATCCTGGAGAATAGAAGTTTTCCTTTTCTGTTGTTTTACTTGAACAAAAACAAAAACAAAGCAAAAAAGAAACTGCCTGAGAAAAGCTTTCCTTTGTTGCCATGTTGTATGAAGTACTGATTAGAGAAATCACTGAAAGCGAGGAACACGCAGGGTAGCCAAAGAGGGCAGACTCATTAAATCCTTTTCAGTACTGGTGGAATTTCTGCATGTGATAATAGCTCTGGTGCTGTATGTTCTGATAATTGTATTAGCCTTGCTTCTATCTTTGCACATTTTAGGGCAGTCATATTTTAATAAAACATCAACATATTAGTGTGACATGTTAAAACAAAATAGAAAATGTCAGATGACTGGAACATCTCTCTGAAAATGAGCCAGGCTAGTCTTGTAAGATATGATTGAACAGCAAGTTTGAAGACTGACTTTACTGGGTCAGTATAGCATTAACAGGATAAAACTAAAGGGACTATTATTAGGGACTCAAATTCGAATTTTTCGCATATCTGTCTCATCCAAGTACATTTTTCTGAACAATTTTAGGTCAGACATGACTAAATTTTACTAGATGTGGTTTAACTGCCTTATTCTAATAATTTTCTCTTGTAAGGTACTTGGCATAGCTAACAGACCTGTCTTGGAAAAACAAGTTTATCTCTGAATAAGAAATATTTCAGTTTAATACAGCATGCAATGAATATAAACTATAAAATAGTGCACTTTTAATTTAGCAATGTAATAAATTTACAGTTACTCCTACAAGGAAGTTAGGTTTGTTACTTTGATCGGTGTTGTTGCTGTACACTGTCCTGCTGTAGCTCTCAATTTAACTTCTTGGATCACAAAAGTATGTGTTTTTCTTTAAGTCATATAAATGCTAAGATTGAAAATAATTTCAGGACGTTCTAGCTCATTACTTAAGATTTTTTTTATAAGCCTAATTTTATACTTTCACACAGCAAAAGGGATGTAAAAGTAGCAATTGTTTCTGCTGTGAAGACATCTTTGAAGTTTAAGATTATTCACGTTTCAGTTCCAGTCTTGTCCTCCAGACTGACGGCAATGCCAAAATCCCAGGTCTCTGTAAGTGTACTTGCAACAAAACCAGCACAAAGAATATGCAGAGATTAAAACAGGACTAAGAAGTGCCTTACTAAGAGAGCTCAGAAGATAATCTCCCCTCTGGACCCACTGTTCAAGCACTGTTTTCTTTAGACTGTGTTCCTCTGCAATCCTAGAGTCAGCCTCCAGCTCTAACCTGACTCCGACACGAGGCTTTGGTGCAAGTAATTCACATATACCAGGAGGACTGTTCCAAAGGACAGAGGCCCCTGGCACTGAACAAAGTGCAAAGCTTTCTTGTTACAATGCTTTGCCTCACATCCCTTCTAGAGGCTTAACAGATGACAGGAATACGGCCTCAAGTACCTTTCTGTCACCCAACAGTTACTCTGTCATGTCTCATCACTTACTCAGAAGTAATGTGGACGTTTTTGGGTGTATGGAACTGACAGGAGATGTAGAAAAATTTACATTTGAAGCTGATACTTTTCAGGAAGGAAAGCCAATGAAAGGATATGTATTATCAAAAGTTATATATACACAGACAACAGATTTTGAGTTTGTTAGCATAAATTTCCATTTTATATTAAGACTAGAATCCTTTCTAGTATTTCTTCAGAGGAAAAGTAGTATCTTGTCAGGTTGATAGTGCGATAAAATAAACACAAGGAAAGAAACAGGTTCACAATATAAAATCTTCAGTAGTAACTCCAGTTTTGTTGGTATATTTTTCTGTACCAAATCCTCTATAGAGTATACAAAAACAGCAGAATAAGTAAGAGCCTTTAAGTACCAGTTCAGGAAGAAAACAGTCTTGTCTGGAGTACATGTCATCTGCTTTAACAGCGTCATTTCAACAGTCTGCGGTACGAACCAAAAAGCCAGAGGAATACAGAATCAAATACCTGGGACATTCAAACAATCTTTTTTTTTTGTAGGTAATATTCAGTAATAAACACTTATAAAAACACATTTCTCATAATTAACATACTTTTTAATATATGGTACCATATGTAGTCTAAAATAGAGGTTCTTCATTGAGCAATTTGCACTGGGCTTTTTATGCCACTGAAAAAAATCTGTAGAGGGGCATAAAAGTCATGACCAGCAAATATCCCTGTGGATAAACCTCCTTCAAGGAGCTATTTTTCTTACCACACTATTACACCATCATCAATAGCTTGCTGTTCAGAGTGTCTCAGGAAACTGGTGTCATCACATTTGTGGATCAGTTCCTGATTGTCTGCTAAGATGACCAAGGTAGCTGGAATGGTTTCACATAGGCAGTTGATGGCAATGTTACTCAACCGATCACTGTACCCATTCCTCCCACTACTGTGCTTTACTTCTTGTAGCTTGCAGAAAGAAGGAATTACTTTCTGTTGCCAAATAATTAGTACTGCTGCACATTCAGATTTTTTTTTTCATTTAATTTTTGTTACATATACCAAGGTTGTCAGTTCAAGGACATACAAGGTCTTAATTTATAGCATAGTAACTTATGTTTTTATAAGTTACATCATGGCTAAACGCTTAAGCCATATCGACACTACAAACTTTGGCCGACAGAGAGAGGTGTGATCCTCATCAGTACCACACTGCAAATGCCATTACACTGAGGGGAAAAAAAAAACCAAATAATCCCTCCTTTCTGCAGAAACACACTCAAGAGTTTTGCTGGTATGAGTTAAAGTTATGCCAGGACCTAGGACTACCCTGCCAGTATCCCATGCAAGCACAGTGACCCTGGCAGTGCTCCTAGTTGTATCTTCAATCCAACTTTTATTTCCTTTTTTTCTTTCCTCCCTTCCTTTCAACGGTTGTGGTTGCACAGCTCCTTTATTTTTGTTTCGTCTTCAAAGCAGCATACCACATTTTCACAAAAGGAAGTATTCAAAATGGTCATTTAAAAAAGTTTATTACATCAGTAAATCGGCAAATAGTATTTATTTCCAACAAAGCCACATTATCTTTTTGTCTTCTTTCGTCTAGATTTAGCTGTATTTAATAGTAGCAAAAATGGGACTACCAAATGTAGAATGGAGATGAAATGAAAAAGTTAAGATGTAATCTGAGGACTATTCAAATACAATGTACTTCCAGCTCTTCCACCCAAAATGCAGCCAATTCGTGTAGATTTATGCATTACATTTTCATATATTTGCTATAGAATGCAAATATTTTATACCCAAATAAAAACCTCCCACATGTTAGGAATATCTTTAATTGCATAATGTGGATTCTGTTAATGAATTTGTAATAACACAGCCTCTCCCTTCACAGACAAGGTGACATTAACTGGAATTATGGACATGGTAAGCACTAGATGGGATGAATAATGGAAATACTCAGACTTTCTATCTACTGATATTCCAACCCACCAGATGATTATTCAGCTTAATAACAAATACTCAGTCCAGCCTCAAAATAATGAAGTTTTAAATTCCCACCTTAAGTTTGCTCAACAGAAAACCAATGCTGGAGCATCATGCAGTCTTCAGATGCATTTCAAGGCTTTAGAAAAAAAGTTTTAAAGGACCTAACAATTTAGGAATCTAACTGTAACTATTCTCCAATAATGGTCTTTGCAAATTTCAAATCCATGAGCTTACTTCAGCTCATGAAGAAAGTGGTCAGATATCTGGAAATCATGTCAGTCCAGAATATGAAGAAGACAGTAAGTTTCCTTGGCTTTTAATTTCTTCATTAGTTTAAGATCCAAGGAACTGTGGGTTTTGTTTACTTGGTAGAAAAAAAAAAAAGTTACTTTTTAAGCCCTGATTTACCAAAAAAATAAAAGCCCAGAGATTTGCAGACATAATAAAATTTATTTAAATTCCATGCATTACGGTAGCTACAAGTGTAGTCATATGAAACTGAAGGACAATAACTTCTTCTGTCCATACAATGTAGCTGTAAGTGAAATGAATGGGAGTTCCACAGTTACAAAGAAACAAACAAAACAAACAAAAAAAAATCCCAAAAAAGGTAAATCTGTTTCAGTTTTGAGTTATCTGTCAATTCAGATACAGTCACTAGACTGTAAACTTTTGGGGGAGAAGATGGGCTCACCAATTTTACAGCTGAGAATGTTTAGTTTAAGATGTTCTGAAGAAGCTCAGAAGATACCTTTTAATAATTACTACTAATACTCTGGGAAATGAAAAAAATCCCTTAGCCTTCATCCTAATTGTTAGAATCAGGACAGCAATTGCAGACAGTCCATTTTCAAAGTGCAGCTAAGTAGGGTTTTATTATGCAGCTCCTTCAAGTTGTACTAAGTAAGCTTTACTTTGAACCAGTTTTGCTTTAATTTCTCAAGAAAAACTTCACTGGTCCTCATAAGCTTACATTGCTTTTTGATATGCAAAAATTTACAGACTGTGCTTGATTCTGACCCTCCCATATTTCAGTATGTGCAAACTCTTAGGGATTTAAATAGTCTTTCTCCCTCTCAGTTCAGACTGATTTTTAAAACAGCAAGGATTATCCAGCCCTCTAAATTAAAGACAGGGTGAACTGAGTAATTTATGTAACTGGCACTTTTTAATTGGCCCAGTTCTCCCACAAAATGTAGCTCTTATAAATACTAATAGGCACTATTGCCACAGATTCTCTTATTTTTGCAAGTTTCACTGCTTTACTGGTTGTTAGCATTTTCTGCAGTTAAGAATTTAATAATGCTGAATTTTCATAAAGACACAATATGTAGTTCTAGCCTTCAAAATGGACTTACTGTGTCTAGTAATGATGTTAAGTCAACCTAAATTTGCTGAAGATATTAACAAATGTAAAGCTAATGAAGGTGCCACATTTGCATGAATGTTTTTTAATTTTCAGAATGCATTCAAGAAAGCGAAGGGGCAAACCTAATTATTTTAATACAAACTTGGTTGAGTGCCCAATTGCCTCATTTAAAACTGTGTGTGTGGGGAGGCTGAGGAGTTTAGAAAAGTCCAAGTAACCAAATATCTGGGTTACTGGGAAGTTAAAAAGCTAATGCAACTGCGTTACATCCGGATAAAAAACATTATTCAAAAGCAATTCCAATACCGAAAAAGATTTCAAATTGAATAGTTTATTAACATGGTAGTCATCTTTGTAACATGTGCACACACACTCGCACACTCTGAATGATCTGCCTGGAAAAAAGAGGTCTTATTATATTTGCTGGGGGAAATTAAACATTAAAAATCCTTTAGATTTTCATAATTATAGGCAATTATGTCCACATCACTTACAAAGCTATTGCCGAATCTTTCCAAGGAAGCAGAATTTGGGAGAAAAAAAAAATTCTTTTTGGGAAAATTCAACAGTGGCATAGCAGAGCTCTCAATATGAGAAAGCTGACATAATGTGGACCTTTGCTGTGAAATTTGTCTTTGCAAAATATGGGGAGAAGTTTATCAATGGGCAGAAAATAAGACGGCGGTGTGAAGTAGGCTTTTGCTGAGTCGATTTTCCTCACAGTATTGTGCGGGGTCATTGAGAAAAATGCTTAGTCCTTCTCTGGAACCAGTTTCAGAACTTTTCCAATTGCAATGGTCTTACCTAAACCAAGGAGACAAACAGCAGAGTTATATTAACTGTGAAAAGAATGTAGAAGTCTCCAAGAACATGAAAACTTTCCCCAAAATACAGGCTCTTAAGTATTAGAAATAATAGAGAATAAATTATGTTGTAGCATCAGTGTATTTTAAAATAAGCACAATAAAATCTTTAAAATAGTGAGCCTGCTATTTTGACAACAAAGAACACAATGTGGATTGTGGAAAGCCTGCTTGTACACTCATCTAAGGAGAAGGCAAGGCGGAATCACTACCAGATCTGTTTACTGCTTTTCAAGATAATTTATTTTAAATGCATCCCACAAATCTGGGAGTTTTACCAGCGTGTTACATGAGTTAAAGCCCAACATACAACCCTCCCTGATATTTTCTAACTTTAAACAATAAAACTATGGTATTCATATTGTAGATGGACATTCCAGGACACATTAAAAAAGCACTGCTGGTAATTTTTCAAATCCAGTCTTTTGTTTCACAATGCACATTTCTGTACATTAGTCAAATAAAACTGGCTCTCTGTTCCTAGCAAGGACTCTGCACAATGACAACAATTTGCTTAGATTCAGTTTTCCATTGTTACCCAGAGAGGGATTTCCACCAGATACCAGCATTTTAATACCTCACTGCCATGCACGAGCTCCAATGTCAAGTAAGTTTTTGCAGCAGTCAGTAACTGCTGCTGCAGCAGCCTTACCCTCATCCCTTAAGGTGAAGCGACCCATCTGAGGGAAATCTTTGAATGTCTCAAGGCAGATCGTTCCTGCTGTCCTTAAACGGGCGATGCAGACTTGATCTTGTTTCACAAAACGGGGCCGTGTCTTACTTTTTTCTCCTGTTTTTTTGTCTACCAAGCAGATTAAGGCCTGTATAAGAAAAAAATGAATAGCTGTGAGTGCTAAAATAAGGGTTATTTTTCTTAACAAACAGAATTGGTCTAAGAAAGAATATACTTACGAACAAATATACATGAAAAAACTTCCACAATTTATTCAGTCATTTTTTTTATAAGGCCTATGCTAAAAGTTCCAGCCATTTTTGTTTGTGTTAGGGCACTGACCAAGAGTTCCATTCAAGGCTGGAGCTTTGTTGCGTTAGTTGCTCTACAAATGTATGACATGACAACTCTTCATCCCAACAACTGGATTGTTTATATTCACATCACAACTTAAAATGACACTTACTGTTATCTCAACTTCTTCAATACAGGTGTGGATGTGCAGCACTGCATTATAACCTGGGCAGATAATGGATTTGTGCTCAATAATCACTATCTGTAAAACAATTCAAGATAAGTGCATTTTTCCTAATTTCAATCATAAAAGCACAGAGAACAATCAATGCAGAACTATATTAAAAAGTCTATTGAACAATACACACAAAATTTTTTGTAAAAGAGCCAAAATTTCTAAGTCACTAAGTTGTTTATAATATGAAAGGAAAAAACTGAAGAACTGGCCTGATGAGGTCTTGCTTTTTACCATTTTAAGTATCTAAAACTTCATTGAGAAGTTATATTCAAAACAAGTTGTATTTTAAAAACTCAAATTAATGATGTCAGTGTTAAGTATATAGGTTATTGCCAATTTAGAGATACAGGAGGGAATAAGAAATCTGGACTGAAACTTCAAACTACTGAAGTTTTAGATTTGGTGAAACAAAATACTTCCATGGTTTTTACCCCTCTGTACAGCAATTAAATGTAGTTATTCTACCTGGGCATCAAAAGTACGTCCAGAATGACAAAGGTTGTTGAGATCACAGAGAATAAATCCTGGAAGGATCTCTTCCTCTTCAATTCCCTTCAGTCTGATCTTTAGATTTTCACCTGGGGCTACCGAGTCAGTTTCTACATCATCAGAAAGGATTCCAAGAACTTCCACGTTGTGCTTAAAGAAAACAAAAAGGTAGTTTTGCATTGTCAATATTTTAGTCTAGTACTAAATAATTGTAATATACCAGTATTTCAATAAATAATTCCATTACACTTTAAATTCATTATATTTGGTTCTGTTAAGCTTCAGAACACTTAAAATATTTGAATGATGAGTTACTAATACTAGAATTTTTTAAAAGAAGTTTTTTCTTTTTCAAGTTTTTTTTCCTGTTTCCTTTTTGAGGAAAGAAAAAAAAAAGGGAAAGGAGGAAGAACTAAACCTTTGAGCAATATTAACCCACAGCAGGTAAAAAGCTTAGTGGGCCAACTGTACAAACACAAAATAAACCCCAGCTCAAGTATGATGACTTGTAGTCCAGCCACTGAGTTTACTAAGGCAGGACAACCCAAGTTCTGAATGCTAAGGAGCTACAAAACAGCCCCTGTCCCCAGAAACATCACCCATGTAAAACATGAGAGCTTAGTTGTGTTCAACAGAGCAACAGAACATTTTCTGATTTAAAGTTATGAGTATGTTGAAGAACCAAGCTCTTTTTTTATGGTAGTAAATTTTCTTAATATCTAAACCTTACCATACCTTGTTTGGCATCATCACAAGCTGTTGTCCTTTGCAAATAGAGCCCGACTCCAGCTTCCCAAGGACCACAGTGCCCATGTCCTTCACAGAAAGAAATCATGACATAGCAATTGAAAACACTTTCCTAAAGAGTCCTCTCTATTTATGATTTACCTCTAAGTTTGATTACTTAACTCTATGAAGTTATCTAGCATTGCTAGAGTTAGTAATTTGGAAATAGTTCTCATGAAAGATTCCAGACTTTAGGATTTTCATAATAATGCCAAAATTATTTACTTCTCCCTCCCACTTCTATTCTACAGTTGGAAATGTAACATTAGCAAAGAAAAAAAGATACCCTCTAAAAGTACAGTAAACAGTCCATTTACTGCTTTCTGAAAACAGCCTCTTTATACTTTCTATGTTACTATTTCAATTTGTACCTTATATTTATCCACAATTGGCAGCCTGATTGGTCCATCAACTGAACGGTTGAAGTTTGGCAAATTATCCAGGTATGGAATAAATGGTAATCCACTAAAAGAGCAGAAGGCATTTGTTTCAGTTTTGCGAGCACCCTTCCATTTAAAAAAAGTATTCAGAATGGATAAATGCAGTCCAACAAAAGGAATAATTTTCACCTTGTCATCATTTAGAACAATGACCTCTAAGACAGCTAAATCTATTATAACATCTCATCTGTAGTGCCCACTTTACCCCAGCCAACATTTAATGCCCAGGAAATACATATTTTTAAGTTACATTACAGGCATATTTTACACAAATTAATTATTCCTTTTAACAATCACGACAGATGTGTAATATGTTTTGAAAATACAAAACCATAAGCTAGGTCCAAATGTGATTTCCATTAATACTTTTTAAAGTACACTACTGAACAATATGGAAAACATGACATCCACTGAGAGACATGGCCCGTCCCTAATTATACAGCTTCAAGCAAACTGTTCACATCAAACAATTACTCATTCTAGCAACGTCAACTGCAGCATCACTGGGAAATTCAAGTGCTCCTAAGGCACTGAACTCACACAGCCAAAACTTTGCTAATATTTTACTAATAATCTTTTGCAGTTAGCAAATGCTTTTCATTGGCACGTTGCATGTGTTCTTGTTGCTGGCCGTATTTCCTCAAGCACCTTGGCACACAACTACAACATATCAGGCTCTCCTACTTCCCAGCTTCACTGAAGCATTTACTTTTATTGAAATACAGCAAATATTCAAGTTGCTCAATTTAAGATACATACATATACCAAGGACAGAATTCTGACTGTTCTTTAAGGTTTGCTCCAGTCAGTCCTGAGCAGGGCATGAAATGAATGTCCTTTTTGGGATTGAAGCCAACTTTCTTCAAAAATGGCACCAGTTTCTCTTTACATTCCTCATATCTATTAAAATGACAAGCAGATGAAGGTAAGTTCCACTTATTCCAGCATAACACAATACTGTACTTTAAAAAACCTGCAGACATTTCAGTTTTATCAGTTAAGTTACTGTGTGAGCAGCAAGCCAGCCTAATAAAGCCTAGAGCCCCATTTGCATCTTCTCCCCAGTCTTCCAGCATAGCTCAGTATTGTCTGTTCTCCTATTCCCCCACATTCCTCTGCTCCACAAAGCATTGTCAGTGCTCTCCACACACTTCAATGACAGGGCTGGGTGAGCAGCAGCACATGCTGGAACTGCTTAAAGCAAGAGATCCAGGCCAGCACAGCAGGACAGACCACGCAGGCACCTACTGAGGTCGTGCTCCAGGCTGCCACTTCAGCGCTGGCTTGGTCTCCTCCAATCTCCTACACAGTTTCTGAAGGTTTTATGCTATTTATTTCTGTCACACTGCCTCCTCTCAGTCTGGGGCGAATTCAGTAATGTCAGAAGGTTGAGGCAGAACCAAGACAGACCAAGTGGGTGTGCCTTAGTCTCTTAGTAAGTAGGCTGACATTCCAAGGTTGCACAGGCCCTCATGGCTTCCCACAGAAACCTCCACAATTCTGGGCACAACACACAGCAGGTTCTCTGACAACTCCAGCAAACTCGACTACCGAAAACACAACCACTTCCTTTTTAAAATTCAGTATAAAGTTTCTAAGTCAACAATTAAACTATGCTAGAACGCATGGATTTGTTAGGTATGTCTGCATGGATCCAAGCAGTTGAATGTTGAAGTGTAGAACTTCCAGCTTAGTAGAGAGGCACTGTCCTAGGCCCTATGCTTCTGGTTTTCCTGCCCATTTTATAACCTCTGCCTTTAGTCCACCAGTCAACCATTCTTTCAGCAATAATGGGATACAAAAATTACTTTACTTAGGAATTATTTTATTTCAGTATCTGTCAATGAAGATTAGTTTTTTTAATATTAAACTCACCTTTCATTACTCCAGTTTACAGTTGGATCATCCATTTTATTAATAAGAACTATTAAATGCTTTACACCTGCTGTTTTTGCTAGCATGGCATGTTCTCTTGTTTGTCCACCTTTCTCAAATCCAGTTTCAAACTCTCCTTTCCTTGCAGAAATAACCTAATTAAAGATACATATTTTAATAAAAGTTCTACAATTTTTTCAACAGAACCATCAACAATCGATAATACTGCCTAATTCAAAAAACTTTGGGTAGTCAGACCTAGTAAAAGCTTTCAAAATGCACTGGTATATCCTCAATATTACCCATTAGTTTGTGTACTGACATGTAAAAAAATCGCATGACACTTGTGGACAGCTTTAAGAAGCTGTTAAGTTACTCCAAAACCCACCCATCTCAGTAAACTTAACATTTGAAAATTCTGCCTGCTGTAAGTTACCAAAAGAATAAAGAAGCAAACAAAAAATAAAAATCAGAAGCTTAATTCCACAGTACATGCAAAATAAAAGTATCTGATTTGTCCTTACCAGCACAGCAAGATCAGCTTGAGAAGCCCCACCAATCATATTTGGAACAAAGCTCTTGTGTCCGGGAGCATCTAAAATAGTGAAGTGTTTCTTCTCCGTTTCAAAATAGGCACGACCCACTTCTACTGTTTTACCTTTGTCTCGTTCTTCTTGGTTTGTGTCTAAGGCCCATGAAAGGTACCTAAAAAAATCACAACCCAAATATTCTATTTTTGTATTAATTTTTATGAAATTTATATACACTCCCTTAGTCATAAGACGCCTTTTTTTTGCTTATTTTAACCACTTCAGCATTGCTAAACTTAAGTATTTCCAAGACCAACAGTGACTTTAACTGACTGGTTTGTGTATCCAGTGAGCTGCAGAGCCCACTGCCAGCTCTCCTTCACATACCTAGGATTCAATTCTAAAAATTCTAAAAACGATTTTCGTTTTCTAAGTTCTTCAGGTATGATCCAACCTCAAATAATTTAAGCTTTGCCTCAGTCTCAAAAACAAAACAGTTCCTCCTTCTCAACATAATTAACTAAAAAATTAGTTCTGATTTGCATATATCATTATTGAGAACTATAATTATTAGTTCTCATTTATTTGCACATATTAAAGAGAAGTTGGCTGTGAAATAGACACCATCTTTATTCACACTATCTTTGCTATTTTTATTATATTGACTCTTGTCCCCTCCTAATTATTTTTCCTACTGGCCACCGACAAGTTAGCTTGCACTTAGATAAACTGGAATTTCAAAAAAAAGTGTTACTTAGCTCCTTCAGGATTTTTGAAAATTGGTGAACATAAAGAAGAAAAAAATACTAAGGATAAAAAAGTGGTAATAACTCCATTGAACTGGTTTAACATAGCAAAATTTTTCACCATTAACAGCAGCTTGTAGACATCCTTAGCTTTTGTTTTGTAGTGACTAGGTGATGTCTGAAAAGATGCTGCTGAACAGGGATCATGGATTATTGAACAGCATCAAGGATTATTAAACACAAAGATGTCTTTTGCAGCTAAAGAGGTTCCCGAGTCAGAGAAAGCACTAAACATTGGGAATTATGGATATACAATCACAGTGTTCCCCTGGCAGTAGCTCTTTGTCCCTTACTGAGGTCTGGGTAACCTGCTAGATGGGTTTTGGTGTGTATCAGGATGTGTGCTCTGAAGTGTTGTGGTCTTCCCCATGGCCTGGGTTTTCTGGAAGGTTCCAGCCAAGCCAAAGGTCAGGCTTTCCTCGGCTAACAAGAGTCAAGTGGGAATTTATGTGTGGTAGCTGGATGGGAAGTCTGTTTGGCACATACATTTTCTAGGGAAAGATGCGTTTCTGACTGAAATACCAATTCTGCACTACAGCACAGAACTTCCCAAATCACAAAGTGAAACCACTCAAATTTCAAGATTCTGAATATATGAAGTGACCTAGCAAGATCTTTGATAATGACAGAGGTACATCATACTTTCTGTTGCACATCATGACACATTTTAAATAATAAAAAAACCATTCATGGAGCTACTTCCTGCCACTCAGTCTCTAAAAGAGATGAGGAGAAAAGGAAACTTGTTTTTCAAGTGTCTGTAGTTTCTGAGGAAGGTCCTGATACATTGATTGCTATGGTGAGCTCCCCATAGTGGGACAATGGTTGCTTGGTGAAAAGGACCATGTCACCCTTTCTATTCCCCTCTCACACATGGTACAGTGAGTTCAGGGCAATGCCCACCCCCTGGGAGCTCCATCGCTGCTCTACCCCAAGGAAGTTTTTAGCTGCTCCTTTTCCAGAGCCCTCTGAACCCCTATTATCCTCCAGCCAAAAAGAGAAAGCTTTCAAAAGGGAAACCGATTTAGGACTTGTTTGAAGGAGAAGTCAGGCTGCTACATGTGCTGTATATACACACACTGCCCCCCAAAACCCAACCAACCAAAAGACAACAACAAAACCCAAACCAAACAAGAGGCCTGCAAAAAATCCACCCAGGACAAGAGCATCATCCTGCCTGGAGGAAGCCAGGGCTACTGGGACAGAGACTACAGCCAGTTTCATTGCAGTGAAAGAGCAAATGTGCTACTATCTTCAGTAAGTTCCTACCATGTTTCTCTGTTTTTTTCTTTAGCTTCTCTTTCATATTTTTCAAGTGTTCTTTTGTCAACCATTCCCGTCAAATACCTAAGAAGAGGGAAAATAAAAGTGCAATTTTACATAAAGCAGAAAGATATTTCCAGATAGTTAAATACTTACACAATCCCTACAGATTATTATGATTGGGGAACAAAGATATTAATTTTTTTTTAATCTTCACAAAAAGGATGAAGTTTAACCAACGGTATAAAGCAGTTTCCAAATGCATTTTAAAATACAAAG
The DNA here is from genome assembly GCA_013398015.1 of Oreocharis arfaki. NCBI lineage: Eukaryota > Metazoa > Chordata > Aves > Passeriformes > Paramythiidae > Oreocharis > Oreocharis arfaki. The sequence goes on along the minus strand of VZRR01004734.1, from coordinate 1,102,633 downwards.
AAACACAGCCACCTTCTAAGAAAGTGATTAATTTTTTAAATTTGATAATGCTTGCTTTCACATAGTTGCTTCCATTAAGTGAAAATCCTATAGCAATAAAATTAATCTGCTGGAATTAAGAAATCCCAAAGATAATAAGTAACTCAATTGACTGGGATAGTAACATTCTGTTATAAAAGTATTGACATATGCTGATTAAAGCCACAAAGAAAATATTACTCATTTTAATTGATGTTTTTTAATTCACGAGAGTAGGAAATCTAAAAATTTAAGAGTTTTCTTACATTATTTGTCCTCCAATAGTTGACTTGCCAGCATCTTAAAAAAAAAAAAAAATTCAAGTCATCAAGAATTTACAATTCTAGAAAAAGCAAATCATTATGAACTAAGTAATCTAATTTATTTCCAAAATATTTATTTTTTTAACCATAATCTAAGTTTCTGGAAGCATCTTGCACCTTCCCTTGTTCCCATAATAATTTGCTGTCAATTAAATTACACTAAATTTTGAACATGCTGTTTTCATATTTATAAATTCAGCATTATCCGTAACAAAAACCCCTCACCAAGTAGTGATCCAGCTAAAGAGTGTGGGAAGCTCTTGCAAAATCCCCTTCCCTCCCTTTCTCTTATCCCTTGTCCCTAATCAGTGTGGGCTGCTCTTCAATACTGGGATGTACCTCTGCCCTCGGCTCCTTTACTTTGTGTGACTCCATTCTGAATTTACTTAAGGACTAAATCACAGTAGTTCTAAGTTGATAAGTAACTATAGAAATGAAAAGATAGAATTTACTGTATAACTTGTAATTCAATAATTCTTCTCTACTTTTGACACCACTCAAGTTTTTCTGAAGCTTGTTGAAACTATTAAATGAGGATATTTTGCTATAAATACTTCTTTTAACCGTGAATTATGTTAACCTATTGTAAATTTTAGTATTTAGAATAATAATCTAATCTAATAACAAGAACCCTTTTTATTTAAAATAAGCAGAAAAGAAGCACCCCTTTCTGATTTTGTTTTTTAGATCATAAACACAGAATTGTCACTTCAGCACTCAAGAGGAGCAGGTACTCGAGAAATCATGAACAGAGGCACTGTTGTGTCCAAGAGAACACACTCTACCCTTGGCACTCTACCCCAAAAGACCTTTAAATTTTTCATTTTCCAGAGCAGTTTCGTTTGAACTAATGCTTCTGTGAGCCTGAAGACATGGTGAATATGAAGAACAGCATTAATTTCTAATCCTCCGAGTTGCAGATAATACACAACAGATAGATCCAATTATTTCACCTTCACTTACAACTTACCTACGTGTCCAATGAATACTACATTTACGTGCTCTTTTTTAGGAGCACCTGGAGGTGCTACAACAGATTTCGGTTTTGGTATTTCCTCCTCCTCTTCCATCATTTCCTGAGCGCTCTCTTCAGAAGGCCCCGCATCCCCTGTGGGACCACTTCCCAGCTCTGCTTCACTTGGTTCTTCTTTGTGGTCCCATGACTCTTCTGGGGACATTTCTGTCTCTCCATTTTCCACTAAAAACAAACCAGTTAGATATATTCAAATAGATAAAGAAATTAGAAAGAATTACTCTGGGGAGAAGCCCCTGCCCCACAGATGCAATCACAAGGCTTTAACTACCAGGTCTGTTAACATTTTCCTATAGAAGAAGAGAAAAATGCTGCTTGTTTCTGAAATTATTAATACCAGGAGCTTTCAAGCTAGCTGTGTGCTGACATAAGAAATCTAGGATTCAGAAGGAGTAAGAAACTTCTCTTTTAACAAGGTAAGAATTTTACAAACAAAGCAATAGCAAATCTGAAGATCCACTCAGACCAGCACAGTGGCCTGAATCCACAGACACACACCACCATATGTTTAGAAAGCAAAGAAGAGGGATTACAGTTTAAATTCACTCATAAGGCATATAAAAACAATGAGAAAGATACAATTTCCATGTTCTGATTGTTCACATTACTGATAATTTTGTTAATCACCATTCCACGCATATTAATGGGGCTATTTTGTAATATTAAATTATTTTTCAATAAAGCACTGATCATTTTACAGCATCCAAGTAATCCAATTGCACCTCTCGATGCATACCAGTGTTCAATTACCTCTTCCCTCACCTAAATATAATGATACAACAAAAATTAGTAAGGACTATTTATAAGTATAAGGCTCTATGATTTTGTTTGCAGTGATGCAGCAAAAGCACTGCAGTAGCACATTATGGTACCATCACAGAGAAAAGGAGCAATTCTCATCTTACCAACAGATTCTGAAATTTCCATGTTAACAGCAGCATTTGAACCTAGCAGAAAAAAGGAGAAAAAATGAATCATTAAAGACACATTTTTACCATGATAGTAATCAAGAAGAAAGAAAAATGAGTGACTAAATTAATAAAAGGATAGTTCAGTGTTTTGGCACTTTCCAAAGCTTTTTAATATACAGGTTCATTTTGAAAATTCTGCTTCATGCTAGTTTTATGATCTTCCATAAGCCATTTTATGAGCCTTTCTCAACTGACCATAAAACTGTAAATAACTACAGCTAGTCACACTGCCTTACAAGAACAGTATGAGGATAATGAAGATTGGAAAAGGTTCACAGAGATTTTAAAGAGGAGATTATTTGCAATATTTTTTAAAAAATCATATGTAATGAAGATCACAAAAACAACTACCTTCACAAGAGGCTGTCTGCTCCTCTGGAGAAGGCTCTACAGGTGCACCTGCAGAGAAAAAAAAAGTTTATCTTTTAAAATACAGTGATGTAACTAATTTCCAAACTTCGCCTTAAAAGACCCCCTCCCAACTTTCTTGCAAGAAGGGTATGGAAAGAATAACCACTTCCCTCCCCACCAAGCAGTACTAAACAAAGCCTCTAAGCACAAATACTGCTAAAGAACACTGCCTTAACGTGGTGAAAATAATACACCACTTCTAAGAACAGCCCATTTCTCCCCCTGCATGGAAAGATACACCTAAAGCAAGCAAATTTTCTATACATAGTATTTTACCTGCCATCCTTACTGAGAATGAGGGTTATTTGTAATTGTTAGTGTCTAACTGGTGTTTAAAAACATCAAAGCTGTTTCATTGTATCCAAAGACACAATGCTTGTGTGGTGTCACCACTGCAGGGAAGGGGTCTGCCAGCTCCTGCTTACAGGCACGTCTACACTGCTCTTGTGCCTCACTTCCACTAAATGTTGAGTAGAAAATAGAAACAAGCTATTAAGAACAAATTCTTAACATCTTCTGTAGTTATTACGGTCAAGAGATGATAAACTCACTCAGATGTTTGGTATGTTTGCCAGTCCTCTTAAACACCATAGCGCAGCCCCATTACTTGGAGGGCAATCTCAACAGTCATGTGCATATATCAAAGCCACAAGTACGGGTTTTCGGATAAATCACTCAACCCTCTCATGCACTAAACCATGCCACTACATTTTATGCTGAGGTATGACTAATTATTAAACCTACGAGGAGTGATACATTCCAATTAACACTTACACCACTCACTGTTTTGGGACATTATTTCACACGATCAAGGGGCCTTCTGTAAGTACCCCTAAAACCTTAACCTATTTCGTTTTCTCTTGGTATAAGTTCAACTTCACAATGCTTTGAAACAAGCTCATTATCTTTTTTTTTCAACCACATACAAAATTCATACCCTCTGTTTATCTGTACTCCAGCTCTCCTTCAACTGAATTCTAAACAGAGATCTTAGAGCATCACTTGCTCTATACGCATGATGGGACCCAAAGATGAAACAAATCCCCTCAAAAGAACAGAACCCTACAGAGAAGGACCTGGTTCTAAGCCTCTTTGCTTTCGCACTGTTTGCGTATTTGCTGTAGACTTCTCTAAAGTGGAGCAGCGCCCGGAGAGCTGGCAGAGGGCCAGAGGACAGGGCTTTGCAGGCAGGGTGAATGTGGGTCACAGCACAACATCCAGCGGCCAGCAGCAAACTGTGGAGGGGGCACAGCAATGCCTGCCAGGAAACCATTCCCCTGCACTCCTGTGTTGGATCAAACATGAGCTACACCCCCAAAACCAAACCAAAATGGCTTTAAGAGAATGATTTAATATAGTCAGTAAAAGCATGAGAATAGAATACCCTGAGATCCTTTTTAAGAAATTATATATTACTCCCATTTGGCTGGAAAAGACTCAAATCAGCCCATTCGTACCTGGTAAGCAGGTGGCACAAAATCTAGGTATGAACCTAAAGCCTCCATTTTGTAGCACATCAGAAGATTGCTGGCTATTTCACACATACTGTGGTTGGGATGCATAAATATTTTAATTATAAGATCATTTCAACAAGCTTTTGATTTCATTCCAGAAGTTTGTGTATAATGAAAAATGTATCAAATGGCAGTATTAATGCACTTGCCTCTAAACAGAAGTTCTACAAGTGGTTGGAGAACTAGGTTATTTCTTAGAAATATATTGACAACCAATAGCATTCATATATTTTTACTTTCTGGCCTGCAATACAGCAGGTATGCAGTCAGAAAAAATGTTTCTTTACAACTAACAGAGAGGAGGTTGAAAAAAGGCCCCTCTGTGAATTTTGTACAAGTCTAGCACACGAGAGTCAGTAAGAGAGTTTGTGCATGGATGCTCAAGAGCACTAGTGCCACACAACCAGGGGGGCAACAGATATTCAGCTATAACCAGAGTCATTCATTAAACTCTGGTCACTTTGGTACACAAGTGGCAGACGTGCTTCGGAAGAGGACTCTGAATTATATCAAACATATACTGTTTCTTCAAAGCAGAAAGAAACATAAATCACTCCCTAAAAAACCTGTTGTTAAGGAACCAATAAATAAAGAACCTTAATTTCGAAACTAACATGCTCTAAGTGACAAAAAGAAACACTCTCCTCAGTAATTGTTTACTTCTAATAAACAATTTCAGGTTATGTCAGGTTATTTCAGACATTGGTACATTTCAGACAAAGGCTCAGATTTACCATTTACTCTGTGTGGAAGTGAACAGATTGCCTGAAATGTGCCTTAAGACCCTCACCTGAAAAGAAAGTGACCACAGGGCTGGCACATTTTGGTCTGTCACTTCTTCTCATTTGTGAAGATCATTCAGAGAGGAATCTTTCATATGAGAGGGATTCAAAATGTACTTTGCAGGAAATCTGGTTTTAAAGTCAGGACATGCTTTAAGTGACACCAATTTTTTAAGTGATGCCTCAAATTATTGGATTTAAACATGATAAGCAACTGTTAGATTTTACACAGCATTCTCCATACTCCATCTCTCCTTCAAGCCCTAAGTCAAAAACTGCTGTCCCAACCTTATCCATGCTATTACATGGAGTGAGTGGTTTATCTTTAGTCCTGCTCAGCATCAGAGCCTTAGGACATTTTTTGGAATATCTTTGTTGTCAATGCCAAAGGCAAAAATGGATACACATGCTGCATTTATCTCCTGGTGCCATCAGACAATGACATTATGTAATTCAGACTCTCGTCTGGATAAGGTAATTGTGGGGTTTTTTACTGTAAAATTCACAGGAAGAATATGCACACTACCAATACAGTCCAAAACTGCACAACTTTTAAAACATGGTGATTGATCCCTTTAAAATACAGTTCAAGTCCTAAAGAAATTCCTAAATAATCCACTCTGCCTACTTCATTCACACAGCCTTCTACTACAGCTGATGAGTTTGTTGCATATCACACCAAGTTTTGTACTGGTGTGCATTTTCGTTGTACAATAACTAAAGCTGCACAGGTAGAACAAATTTGAAGTTATCATCCAACCTCTGAAAATACTGTTTTAAAAGAGTATAAGCCAGGAACTTTGCAGCATTAACATATTAGAATGCTTGCAGAACAATAGAAATAGAAACAACAGAAAACTGCTTTCTAATTAAATTTATATTAGAATGTAGCAAGTTTTTCATATATAGAAAGGGTACAGCTGGCAAAGCAGGTATCAGCACTAGAACTGTGGTTAAAATACAGTATTAAAGTCAAACTCAACCTCTAAGCCGTAATGACAACCTGCATCTTTACACAAACTTCAGCGTTTACCAGATGCACAGAAAAAGCTGATAAAGGTCTCCAAGAACTGCTCAGTGGTTAACTGGGGATTCCTCAGCAGCAGTTACCTGAGCCACAATGCAAATGCCTTCACGGCATTGATGAGAGGCATAAATTTGGTGCAATATACAGCAGCATTCACAGCTCCCAGCCTGCTCTGCTGCTGGAGTGATAAGAACCCAGACAGGACTGGAACCTGACAACTGGGTTGTAGACTGGTAGACTACAGGGTTAATGAAACTCTGCACCACAGACCAGAGAGATTTTAAAAAAAAAAAAAAAAGGGAAAAAANGACGGGTAGACTAATGGGTTGATGAAACTCCGCTCCCCCGAACAGAAAGATTTTAAAAAAAAAAAAAAAAGGGAAAAAAAGAAAAAAGGCAAATCCAGCCTGAAATAAACATTTTATCTACAAAACTTAGATGGTCTGTATAGTGAATTTGTTATTGCTTCTCTAATACAGGCATCAAGTTCCTTCACAGGAATTCCTGAAAGGCTGAAGAGTAAAGAAACACATGACACCCACCTTAAGATTCCCATCACCTTTTCGCAGGTGTGATTCCAATACCTGAGTTCAGCACATATTTACACAATAGCCCCACAGTCTCAAAGGTTTTCATGCATTGCATAACAGATGTTTGTCCACCCCCTTTTTTTTTGAATGAAAGCATAAAGGGAATTACATCAGAGTAAAAAATAAAAGTCTGCATCAAACACACAGCATGAGAAGCAGAACAAAAAAACCCCAAGAGATTCTTAGTTAACAAAACCCCACAAAAATTACTTCAAGCACAAATAAGTGCTACAGCTAAACAAAGTGTTTTATATTCAATACTTAAAAATATGCAGAAAGTAAAGATTTTCAGGACTTCACTGTAACAGTTGTTTTGAAAGCTAAACTCAAAATTATGTTCTTCTCCCCTCTGCCCTGCTTCATATCCTATGCCCCAGCTTCACCAGTGGGCACACCAGTTTTTAAAATGCACCAATGCAAGAGCAGCTTTAATAGTTTAACATGACTCTGTAAAATTCACCAAACAAATTAGCACTTGTTTCATATTCATAGGATTTTATTACATGTTAATCTAGTGAAAGACCCACCTTTTTCCTTCCCTACTGAGGACACACCTTAAGTTTATCTTATCTAAACTTGACATGCTTCTTAACAACTAAGTTTAAGTAAGTTTATGGGGATTTTCAGGGACTATACTGAAACCCCCTTTTGCTTAAGGCCAAGTATTTATGCTCATTTGATAGCTTAATTTTTAAGACAGATAATCAAGAAATCAAGCTCAGTATTTCAACAGTTCAGGATGCCACTCTGACAAGGATCTCTCATAACCCAGTATTTTTAGTATAACCCCTATTTTCAGTATTGCAACACCTGTCCTAAACTAACTTTTGTACTGAAATTCAATCACTGTCATTTTCCTATAGACCTCTTCAAAACATAGTCATTAATTTAATGGATTAAATTATGACTGCTTTATTCCTTCATAATAAAAAACACAAAATAAAACCATCTTTCTATCTTAGCTTCATCCAACCAGCTGCTTCCTTTGCTTGCATGTCTCTCATTACAAAACAGAAGAAAAATCACAAAATTCCTTAAGTGGAACTGTAAAACCAGATTATAAATAGAATCCAAGAATTATCCCAATTTATTTTTGTGTTCATTTTGACAGAGCAATCAAGTTTTAAGATAACATCATGCTTTCAAACACATTCAAGCAGTAACCCAAAGCAGAGTGCCAAACACATGGTCAGCAGACTGCCTGTAGCCTGCAGGACAGTTCATGCAGTCCACAGCCAACCCCCAGTGGTCTGTGTGTCTTTCACTGCAGTCATGCAAGGCCACAAGGGTGATGAATTATTCTAACAGGAGCAACACAATCCTGGCCACCTTCCTGGGGACACTTTAGATGTAGACAAAGGACATCTGTGTAACACACTGGCACCCTGAGTGCATCACACAGGTATTTTATATCTGATTACTTGTCAGTGCCAAGACATCCAGCCTTTCTCTGCACTGACTGTTTTAAAAGTTCTTGTGCAGCTCATCTGCCTAGAGGAGCTGATACAGAAGACTGGTCTAGATAGTCTAGTGACAACTCAAATCAAGATTTTCAGATAAGAATTTATCCCATATACTGGCACTCACAATACATCCCTGATTTGCTGCCATATGAGCAGTTCAGGTCTGCAGTTCTGAAGAATTACCCGTAGCACTACCAACACTTGTGAGGAAATCATCACCACATGGCTGTTCCAAGGCTGACAGGGATGAACCATGGAACCCTTTAACACAACAGCTTCTTGAATGGTGAGCTACTAGTCTTAGACAAGCCTTTTTCAGCAAGTCCACATGCAAGGTGAAGTCTCTTGAGGACTGAGATGTTGAAGAGTCTTACAGTGTAAAATGAGATAACAGGCTTTGGAGAACCCAGTGGTACAGATAACTCATCATCCTACTCCGGAAAGGTTTCAGAACTGAAGTAGAAGATACTGAAACTCCACCTCGTGTCTGACTGGCATATGGATGTCCCAGCTGCGACAAGGTCAGAAGAAATGAAGGCAGGGAAAAGCAGGAAGAAAAATGCTCTATCCATTTATTTACAGCACTTGAAGGCTGAAGATGTCCAGCCGCTTGAATGCAACTGTTTCAGAAGTGACTACTGCAGGCCAGTGAAGATATTCAGGGAGTGAAGCAAACAGGGGCACTGAATCTTAAGCCAAATGTTTGCTTGGCTCAGGACTGTAGGTGCAAGTTGTTTAAACTGTAGTCATTAACAAAGACATTCAGAAATTTACTTGAAGTGGTCAAGAGAACTACTAAACGAAACAGTAGCCCTAGTACCACCAAAAGGATAAATGCTCCTTCCTTACACCAGCTGCTATGTGTCACACTTTTTGTTCTTGTTACTTTTGTACTAATGATGTTTTTTCTCTTGCTACTACCACTGGATACTTCAAATCAGTGAACAATTCTGGTTAGGAGGGATCCCAGGAGTTAAGCTAGTTTAGTCTCCTGCTCCAAGCAGTCGACAGTGAATACTTTAAAATTATTTCTGAAAAAAAGAAAACCAACGTAAAATATAGTAAAGACCATACAAGGAAGCTATGATCAATTTCACCAAGAATCCCATGAGTATTCAAGAACTATGACAAAAATTGAACCACAAAAATTCAGACTGACACTGCATTTTCAGAAACGTTTTGATTCAAAATAGAAATCTCATTAATCAAGAGCTGGTGTTAACTATTCCCTCTGAACCATGCCTTGATACAGAAACAAAGAAAAAGCCACCCAAATGTAATTATCTCTTACATACAACTACAAAATCCATAAAACACAGTACAAAAAGAAGTCACAAATGCTAAAGAAGAGTGAAGTTACAAGGCACAGTTGTGACCATGAACGTTTAGAGGCACTAACACAATCTACTGCCATTTCATTAAGTATCACACCTGGCCTCAATTTAGTTGAGTTTGCTAGTCCAGCAACTGCCAGAAAGTCTCCCTAGAAGTACAACCTGTCTGTGACACCCTCCCAGCTCACCTGTCGGACAGAAAACCAAAAAGTCCTCATTTCACATTTCCAATAGAATACAACAAAGAGAGATTTTACACAAACAACTTTGACATGGACACAATTTAATAAAAGCAACTCCCCATAGCTACAACATTTGGAACATACTGGTTTTAGTATATTCCTTAGGTTCAAAAATGTAAATAATATGCTTTTCCCATATATTCAAATGATAATTTAATTGAAGATTAATTCTGAAACTATGTGCGAGCAAAAATTACATTGGTGGCAAACATCAGTCAGCTTTCCTCCTAATATCCAATCTCCAATCAAAGGAAAGCATGTGCAAACCAGAAGTTTTAAAGCAAGCTATTAGGAGTACAGGTCTCAGGAGTTTCCCAGTTTTAGAAAGTTAACATCTATATAACATCTGTAACATCTTATTCCATAAATGACTTCTGAGAGTGTTCCTTCTGTGCTCTAAACATAAGTGACAAGAATTTTATTCAAATTACTAGGAACATTAAGTTAGTGTGCATAAAAGGAAACACTATTACACACTACAGCCACACAACTGAATCAGTCCCATGTAATTTTTTTTTATGCCATGCTGCTACTACACATTTATGCTGATCTATAATGTCCTCTGAATTACTAAGGAATTATGACTCGAACAAAACCTCACCAAGAGAAAGTTCCAAGAAGAAAAGCATTATCAGAACTTAACTTTAGGCCAGTGAAGCTCCTTAAGTGACACCCAACTTTTTACATTTTCAAGGTTTAGATTAATCAAGGTTAATTTAGGTTCTTCCCACTATGAACCATGCAATGAAGAATGAGTGTCACAGAGCACCTAATTCCTTATGGGAACAAAAACAAACTGGGTTGCTGAAAAGTAACCTATTCAGCACCATTGTCTAATCACACGTTGTTCTGACTTATTTCCAGAGCAAGCTCCACCTAGTTCTTCCAGCCAGGAAAGTAGTTGTCACCTTATACAAACATCTGCAAGGAGAAGACTGTCAATTACCTTCTGTAACCAAGTCCCTCAGACCTGGATGAGTACCTAACAAGTACAGTATTCCAGTTAGGAAAGAAATTTAACTTTTTTTAACTGCAGATTTTTGTCTGCCTAATCTTAGGGATGTTGAAGCTACTTAGAGAAACTCAAAATCCCAAACCTTAAAGAAGATACAGCAATCAAGGTGAATTCAAACCAGGTCGATTATAGCCCTATGCAGGAAATGTACTCAGCAACTAGGACGCAAAGCAAAGCTATCCTGATCACTCCACATGACCAGACAGCTTTCAGTAAAGTCATCCCTAACTTCTGGAAAGAAAAAGCTCATCACAGGCCTCAGAAGTAGCAAAGGAGTGAAGAAATAAATATCATGAGTAGGTGAGGAGATGTAGTTTAAATTCCTACAAAAAAAAATTAACTACAGGAAGCCTTAAATGAAACCTTACCATAGCAGCCAGGAGAAAAAAAAATCAAAATTATTCTAATAATATTAAAAACACCAAGAAAGCTTTCAGTCATAGTATTGATTACATAGTTAAAAAACCCCAAACCTTCAATTCAGATTGCAATATCTGAAAAATACAGGAGCGGATTTTAAAGATTAGTCAAAGGTGCACCACATGTTCACCATAGCCCCAAGCTACCCAGTCTACCTCTACACCTGTGAACTTTAACATATACATTTATTCTAAATGGAATTCAAGAGTCTGCCCACTTCTCTGAAGTTTATTTTAACTTAGGCACTGCTTGCCTGTACAGTACATGAGCTACAATTTCTGCTAAAAATTAGGAGTGCTGAACAGCTGTAGGGAACATATACTCTAACACAAGGAACAGGTTAATATTTTGTGACAAAAACATTAAAGCTTCATATATAAAAGTTATAGATTTTAGTTGTTAGCAACTATTAACTTCAGATACTAGGGAGAGCAAGTAATATATTAAGGAAAAGCACAATAAATAATAAGCCACAACCAACAGGAAATCATGCCAAATATAATGTAACAAGTAGTGTCTTTAGTGAAATTAAATTACTAGTTTGTTTCAGATAATACCAATAGGGATAGAGAAAATTATCAGAAAAATTAGGAAGATCTCAAATTCCTTAGCTGCAGGAGTGACATTAAAATACTACCACAAAGTTAACCAGCATGTCTGATGTTTGGAAGAACCTTCAGTTTGGAGCTGGAAATGAAAAAGTAGCTCTCCTTTAATTTCCCATATGCAAAGCAAATCTAGTATAAACATTGGTTGCGTACACAAAGATCCTTTGAAATTAAAAGCAGAGTAAATTTCAAGTTATTCCATCAGTTGAGGCCAGCTGGACAAAACTCCCTTCCCTACTAATCCTTTATCGGCATTATGTTAGGAAAAAAAAAATTACTTGATATAATCTTCAAAAAGACATTTAAGATACATCTGAGCCACTGGTGGCTGAAGCAGTGCTTTTCCCCCCAGCAACACTAAATTTATTACCTCCAAAATCTTCGACAACTCCTGTAGTGTTATATGCTATATATTATATATAATACATGTATTATGTTTATTTTATATATTATAGGAAGAGCAGAGCTATGTGGCTTTTTGTCATCGTGGATGACCCTTTGCGAGCAAATGTCCCAGCGAAACGCACACGGGATCCACACCGAGCCAGAGCACCCCAGTTACTGCTGCTCCCTGGGCACAGCACCCGCACCCGGCGCGGCCCCGCAGCCCAGCCCGCAGAGCCCCCGCACCNTCGCCCCGCGCCCTCCCAACATGGCCCCCATCCCTCCCTGCCTCCCTCGCCCTCCGCGGTGCCGGCCCCGCGGTTACCGAGCGGCGGTGGGGGCGGGAGGCCGGGCGGGGGCGAGGGCGGCGGCAGGCCGGGCGCCGGGCCGCCCCGCAGGAAGGACGGCACGAACTCGGCGGCGTGGACGTTGGGCACGAAGGGCTTGGCGTTGACGTTCAGCTGCCGGCTAAAGGCCGCCCCGAGCAGCTCCTGCTGCGCCTCGGCCTCCGCGGCCGGCGGGGCGCAGCCCGGGCCGGCGCCGCTGCCCGGCTCGATGTCCGCCTGGTCCCAGCAGTCAGGAGCCGAGTCGCTGCTGCTCCCGCTGCCGCTCCCGTTCGCCTCCATTTTGTGGCAGCCCCACAAGGCTCCGCGGCCCCGAAACGTCTCCCGGGTGAGGGGGGAGCCGGTGGCGGCACCGACTCAGCACTCGCTCCGCCGATTCCGCGTGTGCTCCGCCGCCCCGACGCGAGCGCAGTATGGCCTCCCGGGCCGCCGTACCCCCTCCCAGCAGCCTCTCCTACCGCCATTGTAGTAGTTTTTATCTCCCCCGGCCCTCGTCCTCCCTCACGTCCGAGGCGCGGCGCAAGAACTACAATACCCGTAATACTCCGCGCGCGCACCAGTGGCCTTCCTCCCGAGGACAGACGGGAAATGGAGTTGCCTGCGTTCCTTGCGCGCTCAGGAACTGCAACTCCCGGCGGCCCCCGTGGCGCCGCGCGTCCCTGCCGGCCCCGCCCCCTTTTCCAGGGGGATGCGGGATGCGGAGCTGGCGCGAACCCCTCAGGCGGGACGGGAACCGCCCGGGCCACCTCCCATCGGTGCAAAACCGCTCCGAGCCCGGCCTGGAGAGCGGAGCTGCAGAGGGACGGGGCAGTGGCGGCACCCGCGCTGCCTCAGCAGAGCTCCCAGGGAAGCTGTGGGAGCACATGCTCTCTCACGGGATACAAGAGGGAACGCTGCCGTACCTGTTCAGCCAAAAGTGGACAGGATGCATGGAAAATTCCAATCTCGGTAATTCTGCAGCACACTTTGACTCAGTTGTTATAATTTTAAAAAACCCATCTAGTTAAGCCGGAGTCAGTAGGACTTTCCAGATGCTGAGGCCCTCTACTTGTATGACTCTTGGAGGTTTTTAAAACAAAACCTCAACAAGCAAACCCAAAAAACCCCATTGCTTGAAATTACGTATATTTGGAGGAAACAGCGAGGAACAGAGGGGAAAGAGGTAGATTTTAGTTACTGGGCTTGGACGAGGCTGTGGCAGCATTTTGTCTCGTAAGGTACAGTGTGTTTATAACTACACAAAGCAAGTGCTTGGGAGAAGGGAGGTTCGTGGGGTGCTGGCATGGCTGCACACCAGCAGCAGCATGTGGGCCCTTGACAAGCAAAAACATGGAAACAGGGGCTTCCAACTGATCATATCCAGGGAAAACACTAGTGTGCAGGGTAGCACTTATAAAACAAAAAAAAGTCCCCACTAACACCATAGAAAGTTCATTTTGGAAGGAAAAGTATCACTTATAATGAGAGACTAAAAGCCTCTGCTAAGTGGAAGCCTTTCCCTCAAGCACCACCAAGGGCTTACCTTCACCAGAGCCTAAAGAATGAGTTTTAAAGACCTTGTGAAAGCTATTTTCTGTTTTTTCTCTGTCACAGAGTTGCTTTCCAGTTTTCAGACACTGCCAGTCTATTTTTCCAAAATCAGTATAATTAAGGAAGAGTCTCACTTGTACTACTATTGTAATATTTGGAATTCTGTCAAACTACAAGTAAGTCTCAGCTGTGCGTGGCAATCAAGTTTCTGTTTAACAAAAGAAAAGTAGTATGCTGTGCATTGTTTGGGTTTGTTTTCTTTCCGTTCTAACCTTTGCTTGTTAGGTGACCTTTATTAACCAGGAGGTGTCTGATACATTTCACATAGTATGGAAACAAGGTAACACCATTTCGAACAATGGAGCTTACGGGTTACTAGTGTCGAATGAAAGATAAAACTCCAGTGGAAAGCAAGCTGCGTGCGTTCTGCTGACGGAGTGACTTGTTACTGAGCACTTTTTACTGTCACTATGAGCATTTAACAGCTCAGGTTTATAATGACTGCAACGCTGTACTGCAAGCTTGTGTTTTGTTTGAGCCCTGACACAGCCTACAGGTCAGGAAAGACTTAACTGGAGGCAGGTGCTGCATTTTTTTAGAGCAATTAACACTTACCTTAAGATGATCAGCACACAGAACACGGAGACAGCAATTCTTGCACACATTTTGGCATTCCTTAAAAAAACTCCTTGAAGGTTTTTGAAATGGAGCTTCTTTCTGATGGCTCCTGAAGCACTGAGTTGTGATAATTTTTTGTGTGTGTGTGTAGGGCCAAATATGCATTTGATCAGAGGTGCAGAAGTGCATATTACCATGCATATTACTGATTTCAGGGGAAAAGAATTAGTTCTGTTTCACAACCTTTCTTCCTTCCTTGACAGGTACTTTTTCCCTGGGTACTTGCTAGGATATAAACAATTAGTCCACAGAATTTCAGAAGATGCCAGATGTCCTTCAGAGCGTACAAACCTGTTTTGCAGGCTGTCACACATAGGAATTGTGTAAACTCAAACACTAAATTTTTAACAGGGCTAGTAGTTTGTTTTTCCACTTAGGAGCAGCCGGTACTCAAAACAAAACCTAAGTGGAACTATGATAATTTCACTGGCAAAATATCTACTGCAGTGTAAATGGTTCTGTTTGCTTGAGGTTTTAAAGCATTACAAAAGCTTTTCTTGTTTATATCTCTTCTGCATCAAAATGTTTAGAATAAATATACTAGCTCTTCATTTAATAAATAATGAAATTCTTTTCTCATTGAGAACCACCCATATAAATCCATCCTCAAGTCGTGACTGACTAAAGTGATCAAAACTGCTTAGAAAACAGGAGTCTGGTCCGGCTTAGGGTTAACATGTGAGGGCTGGGGTGCAGAGAAATTCTTCCCCCCACAGCTGCAGTTCTACCATCCTTGTGCTGCCTCTGAGCTGTGTTAGACCCTGTGCTGAGTCTGTCCACTCATTAAATTTAGTGATGGGACAATCCACTTTCTTTTTCCTCCCGGGCTACTCAGATGAAGCAAATAAGAGGCATTTGACAAATGCCAGGGCTGGTGTAAAGTAAGAATGGGGAACAGGACTTATTTTTCGGTGAGAGCAAGTTATTCATACCATAAGCTATCCCAAGGCAGCCTCACCACTAATTTGCAGCCTGTGGTGAGTCAGTTCTGTTGCAGTGAAATGGAGGGCCCCATTCATTTGAGATTAGGAATAGTGGGCTGTACTTTAGTAGGAACTTCCACCCAAGCTCCCACAAGCACTTTACAGCCTGGCAGGTGCACCTATGAAATTCCAATGCTTTAGCCACGTGAACTGAAGCAGAAGAGAAAGATGTATTTCACGAGAAGGCTCCAAACTGTTTAACAGCTCCAAGCACTTACTTGCTCAGCACCAACAGGTAAGTTTATTAAATTCCATAAACTACCAACAGCCTTAAAATGGAAGGAGAGTTGTTTTAGGGAGCTGGGTTATGGTTGAATTGACCCACTTTACCTTGACATCAGGTAACTTCCTGAGCTCCTGCAACATGGGAAAGAAGTATTTTGGCTGTGACTGGGAGGAGCAGGAAAGGAATACAACTTCCCTTTCTGGTGTGGCAGCAAGCTGGGATTTGAGTGACGCACTGTGAGCCATGCCCTGCAATTTAAAGGTATTCAAATACGTACAGTAGTTATGCACCTAAATGAGTAGCCTGATATTTAGAATTGCTTTGAAGTCAGAAAGAGCCTTTAAAAACAAAGCCAAAGGAACAAGTTATTTGCTTAGGAGAAAGAAAACACAAGAGGTAATTTATTAGAAGTTTGACTAAGTGCCAGGAGTTTATAAATCAATATTCTTAAACTCTGGCAAATTCTATTTCCAGGTAGTCTGTGGAGATGTAGCTGAGAACTAGAGACTAGAAAACACAACTATGTTTCAGCATGATGGCTTCATTGAGGACCAAGTCTATCCTAAGCTTTACTGGTGCTCCTGGAAGCGTAAGTAGATAAAGAGGCTTTTATATTTACACAAGACCATGTCTAATCCAAGCTAAGATATCTTGCCCTGGAAACATCTTTTTACTGATTTGTTGTTCCAACACTGCTATTTAACAAATGCTCTTTCTGGCCTGTTCTCTCCCTGTGCCGGACACTGGCAGAACTGCAGTCCATGAATTCTCTCACAGAAATGTATTTGAAGCTATTTCATTGGAAGAGTTTCAAAAAAAAGTCTTCTTTGGTTTTCCAAATGTAGCACCAGAACATAAGCTCTGTTTCACAGTCCAATTGTAGAATTACTCCAAGTCTGCAAAGGAATTTAGAACTTGCCTCAGACATTTCATTGTGGGTTGGCAATGAGTGCTTTGGAGCTGGATTCTTCTTTTTGAGGGCTCCAGTCTAGAGTTAAAGCCTTTTTTAATTGCTCCTTTTGGAGCAATTAAACGCATGCTGCAGGCTTCAAAAAGGGCATAAAATTAATTGGTTTTGCTTTAGATAGCAAGAGAAATACATGGATTGCTACACCAAAATGCCAATTTATAATTCCCTGTGTCCATCTTCTCAGCTCTCAAATAGTTCACATGCTCAGCTCGTTATTTTTGAAAATAGTCATGTGTCTCTCACTTCTGTGTGTATACACAACCTTTATTCCCCTTGATTGTGTATCTCTAGAAATAAAGACTGAAAGGTCTTTTTTGCAAGTGCCAACTCTTTTTTCAGGTGACTGTAATTGGAGGCTCAGAGTTCTCAGTTGTGTGGTCTATTGTGTAGTTACCCCGTATTTTTCAGATCTCAGAGATCTGTAAGTTGGGTTCTTGTTGGATCTTTGTTCATGGTGCCTCTCTTTGAATGCACAGGCAGAGAAGTTCCTCCTTAGACAGAATTTCTTCTGTGGTTTTGATACCATGAGACTCCAGACTGAAAAACAGGAGGGGGAGAGTAGTTTAGGTAAGTAGTTCCTGTCAAAACTGTTATGTGTGTGGGTTTCTTGCTATCAAAGCTCAAAATAAACAAAGATGGAGATTTAGGTGTGCACATTGTGAGGAACCTCTGCATAGTTTATAAACCTTATGACAGTTAAAATGTTGTAAATAGCAGAGGGATTGCTTAATGTGGAAGGAATGTGCTGAGCAAAGAACCTGCATCCAAGGAAGGGAAGAATGAGATCACTTTAATGATGCAAACAGTGACTGAGTTAGGACTAGGAAGGTTAGAGACAGGAAGGAATCTAATTTGAAGAAAGGCAGAGACTGTGTGGTTTCAGAGATCTGAAAGCCAGATGTAGGATTAGTGGGAGGAGGCATCATGTCAATCAAAATACTGAAGCAGCTGAAAATAAATCCTGTTAAGTACAATCCAGACCTCTGTTTATCTGTTCTTATGCTTTCTTCTAGATTAGTGATATTTTGATTAGAAAATTAACCTTTTGTTTCCTTAGAAGCAGCACGGCCAGCAGGACTGGGGCAGTGACTGCCACTGCTGAGGCCACACCTCGAGTGCTGTGTCCAGTTCTGGGCTCCTCATGACCAGAAGGACATTGAGGTGCTGGATCATGTCCAGAGAAAGGCAAGGGAGCTGGGGAAGGGGCTGGTGCACAAGTCTGATGAGGAGTGGCTGAGTATTACCACACTGTTTATTCACACCCTTTCTTACTGCAGTGACTCCCTGACATGGAGAAGCTCTGAGCTGACATGCCCACTGCTGGATTCCATAATAACTCTAGGCCAGATCTCCTGCCTTATAAATATGGTAAGAGTTTTATAACACTTCAGTTTTATATGGAAAGTTTTACATGCTGACTGTCTCAAGGGAGGGGGGAAGACAAAACTGGTTCCGTGTGGGATTTTCATGTGCTTTCTTTTCACCTTCTTAATTCTCTGGAATTCCAGTTGAGGGAGCATGTTGTCCATTAGAGATCCCTTAAGATTTTAGTTTCAGTAATGACTAAAGCAGAATGGCATTATTGTTATGAAGAAAGAATAACAGTGTCATGGGATTTTTAAAGCTGTTCTTCTATGGCTAGTTAACATGTTAGCATTGTTGCAGAAAATAATTACTTCATTATGGAATTGTGAGAATGAAACAGTGAGCTTGTTTCTAAATAGGCTTAATTACTCTAGAAGTATTCTGTGCCAGTATTCTTCTTCCAGAGACAGCAATTTGCATAGGGAATTATTCTGGAGTAGTGGTGGCTAAACCAATTACGATTTCCCTCCTGTCTTGAGAGAGGGCACACATTGGCACTGTGATGATGTACATGAGAATATGAAAAAAGTGAATGTGTGTTACTCAAACCTCTGAATAGCTAGAGAATTTGGCTAAAATTACCAGAAGAAAAATTCTTGTTAGACTTTAGTGTATGCCAAACACTTCGTATGATTCATAGCTGTTCATGCACATTTATTTTTGTTGTAACTTCATTACTCCTGTTGACATTATACCACTGATGATTTTTAGTTTGTTTTGTCCACCTGCAAAGCTACTGAAATAGTAGCATGTAGGAGATTGTTTTTCCAACGCAAAATGTAAGCGCTTACATTAAGAAATTTAGAAATAAATTACATTTATATTCTGTAAAAACTATTGTACCAACATAAAAATGTCACTGGCATTTTAATAACATTGGCTTAATCCAAACTTGCTTGCACAATTACTGTTTTATGCATTGTCCTTAGCAGTTACATAACTATTTTGGCACATGTGGAATGTCAGAAAAATGAAAAGGTATCTTCTTTCCCCCAGGGGTTTGTAGTCTATTGGCACTGCTGTCCTGGGCTATGCACTTCCTCTGTTCCATGAGCTGGGTCCTAGCTAAGTCAGCTTTGAACACAGTAGGGGATACAGAAGCTGTCTGTCATTTAACTGACTGCGTTTATACTACTGATATTTTAATCACTATTTTAAAGGAACATTTTTCTCTTCTGTTGTTTTGCTCTTTAATCCATTTTGGAAATACTCCATGTAGCACCAGCAACATCACTCTTTTCAAAGCTGTTGTCTAATTAAAATGTGCTGAACGAAACAGGCAAAATCCACATTATTCTTGTTTTTGCTCTCTGTGCAAATGACATTAAACAATATTTTGTCTGAGGGCAGCATTGTTCTGTGCAGCTTGTAAAAGTTAATCAACATGATGAATTCTTTAATAGCTCCATTCTTTCATTTACTAGCAGTGTGTACCCCATTCCTAGAACAGCTGATCTCCTCCCAGCCATCCAGTTAAAGGATGCATTTCACAAAAAATGAATTTCTGAAAATAACCCTTTCAGAAAGTTTTAACACTTTTTTAGGAGATGACTGTCTGTAAGACTGCTGTTCCTTAAAGTGCTATAACTTTCAAGAAGAAAGAGTGGGGTTTTTTGGTATGTACATTGTTCTCACAGATTTTTAGGATTGTTGAGGTGAGGTGATTTTTAAGAGACTTTTTTGGGGGGATTTATTCTGTAAATAGCTTTAGAGAATTGGAGAGGACTCAGACCAAGCCTGTACTATAAGATTTGACAGTGTAGGTCAGTTGCCTTAGTGAGTGGGGAAAAAAAGAGCTGTGCCAGCACAAAACCGTCTATGTAGAAGCAACTATACAACCAGAAGAATTCCTTTGTCAGCCTAGCTAATGTTGTTTGTGAAGGGAATGTTATAGTCCTAGCAGAAAACCCTCTTTCTCTTGATAAGTGCTATGTAATTATGCCAGCAGAATTTCTGAAGTACAGTCAGGCAAAAAAGCTGGCACGAACATGAACAGAGAAACCCGAAGCAGTGCCAGAACAAAACTTTTTTGCTGAAGTTATGTGTGGTAAATAGAGCTCAAGTTATTGTTCTGTGACAGATGAATTTCAATCTTTATGTTTAATCATTGACATGATGATATTACTTACTTTGATTTTCCATTCAGAGTTTTCATTTTATTATTTTGGCTTAGACACTCACAGCAGCTTTTTTCAAATTAAATAGTGAAAGATAAAATTTTTCTTACCTTTTCCAGGTGACTGATTTTTGTCCCATAATATCAATTTAACATGTTAGAAATAAGAACTGACAAGAATTTCTGGAAGTCTTCGGTTTCTCCAGATGTTTAAGGAAACCAGCTGTTGAATTTGGGCTCCTGGCAGGAAATGCTCTGGCTGGATGTTCAGTGCTTGGTGTGCCCATATTCTGCCAGAGCAGCATGGAACTGGAGGTGTTCTGCTCACATGGGAGAAGGCTGTAAGTCTAAAACGTGTGTATGTTTGTGTACAACTCCAAAGGACCAGCTCCTGGTCTGTGCTGGGCTGTACTCCCTTCACCTGCACTCCCTTCACCAGTAAAAATGATTTGATTTCTTGAAATCCTGTTCAGCAATTTGATACTCTTACTAGAACTGACAGTGTGCTAAAATCATTCTTCTAAACAACAAACAGATGTTTTACTGCTTCCCAACGTAGATTTGAAGTTCAGAGGTGTCAGTGGTTGAGAATCACATTAGGAGAGCAAAGAGACATAGTTCATATTGGTCTTTATAAATTGTCCCCAGGTGTCACTCCTGAGTCAGACAGAAACATTTTAGAAACAAACCTGGGAATTGGTTTTCCTTTTCTTTTTTTCCTTCCTGTTGTTTCTGCAGTTGATCATTCTCTTCTCTCATTTCTTTCCCATTGTTCTCTGTAATGATGCCAACTCCAGCAGGCCAACTTAACTTGTCTGAATTATTCTTAGAGGATATCTTGGGAAGTTTTTGAACTTCAGCTACAGTAATATAACTGCAGAAATACCTCCCTGGCAATACTTAGTGATTTATAGTTAAATGATTATTTTAGTTCGTAAATCCTTTCTCATTTTGTACAACTCTGATAATTTCTGCCATCCTTTTGAAGCAAAGCCAAATGACAAGAAGAGAGCATTTATTAGCATCAACATGTAGCTATTTGGAAAGCCAGTGCAAACTCTGTAAATCCCATAACTGAAAAAGAGCTGAAATGTAACTTCACTGGTAAATAACCCATATATTTATTATTCCTTAAAGGTAAATATCACTGTAGGAGAACCATCATTCCAGTCATCTCATTTTTTTGTGTGTTTGCACAGTCTACATACAACAAAACAGTGTTCTGCTTGGAGGATTTAATGTGTCTTATACAAGGCAATGGTGCAATTATTAACATAACATAACATAACCGCAGTTTCTAAGTAACAATATCCTTTTCTTACTGTCTCTTAATGAATTTAGTCTTAATGCCTCTGGGTTTTGTTTCATTCCTTGGCTGAATCCAATGTTTTACTTTATAAACAGCTTCTCAATTCAGGTATAAAACATCTCATATTAAAGCCAGTTGATATAGTACACTTCTCCTAAAAAAGTTCTTAAATGGTTGGTTTTTGTTTGTTTTTTTTTTTTAATATTTACTTCCTTCCATCAGAATTACTCAAAAAATGAAGATTGCACAGGGACCTTGTTAAGCTGGAAAATATCTTCCTTACCCCTGGACATAGATTTTGAAATAATGTGTGCTTTAGATGTGTAGTGAGATCTGTCAGTGGGAACTATTGCTTATCAAGATCTATTGATTACATGCTTGCTTTCACACCCTTGAGGAGAGCAACTTTTGAACGTTAGGATGTGCAGAAAATAAAGGCAACAGGCCATGACAACTGTAATTCCTCATAGTTTTTTAAACTATTTGTTGCCTGTGTTCTGTCATTACATACATCACTGGCACTGTATACAGCTAAGGGGAAAAGGCTGGGACTTGAATGGTGGTTGCTTAAAGGAATGACACATTAGAGACCCTTTACTGTCATTGCTCCCCAGTTTCCAATGTGTGAAAAATATATTGCTTAATCATCAAGGATTTGTGTCTTGGGGCACATCTATCAAAAAAAAATTAGTTTATCCTTAAAGGCTATAAGCTTTGGGAAATAGTAGTCCAACCATAGAAGAAGAATTATTGCTGCAAGAGACAGCATCATTCTCCAGAGCTCTGATGAAATGAGCTGTATTATGCCTTTTACTTGACGGGAAGTTTCCTAGGGTTTGATTGAAAATATGAGACTACTTTGTATTTACTTTGTGTCTTAAGAGAAATATGTTCGAACTCTAACCAGCCACACAGGAAAACTGTTTCTGGCCAACTGAGAGGGAAAGCATTTCTACCACAGTATCTTATGATCTCATACATACAATCTCAAATAGTTAGGCATAAATTAATTTCTGCTGTACTTCGAGTTTGACAGGACTTTTCAAACAAAGACATTGGTTCATTGAATGTGGATTTCTGTGGTGGACTTAGTTTCACATCCCCAGTAGGTAATCAGCTATTTATCTTTCTTGTTGTTGTTGGTTTATTTCTGGCTTTTTTTCCCAGGCCCTAGGAAGTAAAACTCCATGAACTGACTGTATTAATGAACTAAAGCTGCTTGTCATGTGGTCAGGTAAGCCCTCCAGCCCTTCCTCATGCTTCAGAGTACATAGAGTGAAGAGCAGGACTATCCCTTTCACTAACACCAAGACGTTTAATCAGCTTATCTGCATATAATCTAACCACGTCTTTGGTGACCTCCAGACATAGGCATATTTTGTTATTTCTTTCCGTGCCTTTAGATCAACATTTGTCTTATTAAGTCCCTTTACAGTTTTTATGAATAGTACCAATATCATATCAAGTAGGTATCAGTTGTAGGATACATCACAGTAACAAGTAGAGCAGGAGTGCATAACAAAGTCCAATGAAGACAAATGTAAGGTGTTGCACCCATGAAAAAGTAATCCAGGAGTGCAGCAAAGGCTGGGATCTTTCACTGAAGTCAATGGATTAAAGCTTAAAGACTTGGATCCAGCTTGTCTGTCCTGAAATTCACTTACTGTACCTGGGGATACCATGAAGATACTTTCATGAGCATCTGCTTTCTTGAGATCACTGTTGAGAATGTGACTGTCCCCTCCATGATTGAAAAGGCTAAAGAGCATCTTAAAAGCAAAACCTGAAAGTACTCTGTGCATAAAGCACCACATGGTGCTGCATCAGAAACATGGATGATGTTGCAGCCATAATTGGGGTTTCTTCCCCCACGGTGTGAACGTACGGAGCAAGTCAGAACCAGTTTTATGGCTCCAGCACCAGCACTGACTTCCTAGTTAAAGTTCTGGCATAACCTACAGTCTCTACCCTTATTTTCTTCTGTCACACCTAAATCAGATTTCATTAATTCCTATTTAACCATTAATCTTGAGGAGGGAGAAAAGCCTGTGATAGAAAGCCTTCAGCTGTGCACCTGGCCCATAGAAACAAGTGCAGAAGCCACAATAAGCATTTCCATCTGGTAGAGACTAGAATACAGATCTGTTAGACTGCTCCACTAAAAACAGTTTGTGTACTCCCACACGGTGCATTTTGTGGGAAAATAAGTCTCACAGATAGTAATGTGGTATGAAATTACAGCTCCTTATACAATGTTTTCCTTTTATATTTCTGTAGTCAAAAAGGCAATTAACTTAAATATGATAAAGAGAGAGAGCCTGTAATTCTGACCTGTCTGTGGCAGTGATACTGGATAGAGGTAGTTAGTGCTACTTGCTAGAAATTACTGGTTAACTTTGTATTTAAAATAAATTCTATTAGAATAAAACATCAAGATACAACTTAGATGTATAAACTCTTTTCATTGTGGCAGTCTGTAGTCAAAGCTTTTTATTTTTCCTCTGAGGAGACCAAATACATTTTCAGAAATGTTACCTTCACTGTACATAAATCTACC
This sequence comes from Oreocharis arfaki, assembly GCA_013398015.1. NCBI lineage: Eukaryota > Metazoa > Chordata > Aves > Passeriformes > Paramythiidae > Oreocharis > Oreocharis arfaki. The sequence goes on along the minus strand of VZRR01004734.1, from coordinate 1,078,420 downwards.
TGGCTGGGAAGGAGATGTCCTATAAACCTATTTTTCCATGCTGAGTACTGCAGTTTTAGCCCAGTGACAGTTCTGTATGATGGAAAAATAAGTGAAAAATGCACATAATGTTTTGAATCAAAATTGTAAAATATTAATATAGCTCTTCTTTCATGATTAGAATGTAATCTTATTAAATTTCTCATAGAAATATGGTTATAAGCAAAAAAATAGCTAAAAAAAACCCAAAATGAACTAAGCAAAAAGGCCAATCAAACCCTAATATAGATGATAAATGAGGCTAACTTGGAATTGAGAAATTTGGAAAAAACCCATGAAGTTTTAGAGACAAGAATAATTATTATGAACTCCTGTTTGGAGATCTTTCTCTTCTACAGTTTGTAGTATTTAGCACCTGCTCCAGAAATGTCTTCTATAAATAACCATTCTCTGTTTCAGACAAAATTTACATTGAAAATTATCTCGGTGCAGCTGCTCAGTTTTTCTACAATTGTGATTTGCCAAAAAAGGAACAGTAATTCCTTGGGGACCTCAGAGTTAAATCCTTTTTCTGTAACACGATCCCATGTACTGGAGCTGCGATGGAAGTCCATTATTACTGCTAGCTGTTCTTAGAGTTGCTCAAACTGAGAACTGAGAAGTCCTTTGTAGATGATCCTCGCTCTTTTACAATTTCTGTGGCTTTGTAGTTCCGTAATCACTGCCCCTGATGGCACAGTGCCCCAAAAATGAATACTTTGATAATTTGCTGCTCTCTTGTACTCCTTGTCACCTCCGGTGTTCCGGTGCACCACCGCCCTCGTGTGAGAACTACTGTGAGAAGAGTAAGTAGTAATCTGCAATAATGTGGCTGTGGCTGTGCTGGGCATCTTCATGTTGTGTTTTACATTCAAGTTTTATGTGTTGGACATGTTTATTGTACATTAGTTATTGTTTGTGTCTAATGTAATGCATTTCTTTTGATTCATAAGGTACCGATTCAAGTGGAATTCTTTGGATTTGTTTGGGCTTAGGAGTGATTTTAATACTAACTCTGTTCACCTTAATGGTCTTGTTTAAATGGAAGCACCTAAAGCAACTAAAAGAAAAACTGGAAAACAGAGGTGAATAAATAAGATTCTTCATCAAATAATTTTAGATCATTGTACCTTTTAGCTACTCTTACCATGCAATATCATTTATACCACTGCGAATAATTTATATTCTAGATTCTGATGACATTGTTGGATTGTTTGGTATTCCTCAAATAGTGTCCACGAAGTTATTATTGTTATTAGGGAATAAATATCCAAATGGTGACTTGCAGAAGTAGCAATCTCTCTTTGTTGGTTCTGGATCCTGTCAGAATTGTCTTGTTGAATATTCATACCTGGCTTACGTGCTGCTGTTTGAGAAATCATTTATGAACCCTCAAAAGCAAAAATCTTTATAAGAGTCACCCTCTTATTGAATGCAAGAGGAATTCTACCCAGGCAGAGGATACACATTCAATATTAGCTTTTAATTTTACAAGACTTTAAATAATTTTATTTAGTATTGTAGTCTATGAGAAGCATATGAAGTTTATTTTGTGAAGGTGAACAAAATTAAGTTTTGTTCCATTTCACAAATACCATATTTGTGAGTGTTCAATAAATAATAACTGATTAGAAAAAACGTGTTGGATTACTTCAGTGCTTGTTCTGGAGTATAGGGGTTGTATTGCCATAGAACAAAAGATTATCATATGTAACTACACCTTAAAACTTTCACTAAGGTTAGAACATAGTTGGACCATAAAGAAATGTGACTCTTTAATAGCTCTTTGTTTGGTATAGCATGATGTATGTACTAAATTAACTTCTGTATATTTACAGACTCCTCTGTGGAGCCGAACAATATTCTCAAGGCTAATACTGAAAGCAGTGTGAACACAGAAGAAATTAGACACACAATTCCAAGTGAAACATTAATGTATTCAGTGGAAGAATGCACTTGCAGTGACTGTGGCTTGGTAAAACCTCAGACTGGCTGTGAAACCTCATTTCCATTACCAGCTACTGAAGAACGAGCTACTGTTCTAGTTACCACCAAATCTTTTGATTGTTACAACTACGTTCTGGGTGTTGGATGACTGGGAGAAAAGTGTATTTGTCCTGAGTAATAATAAATCAGTTATTCCACAATAGCTGTTAACCTTAATACTTGCAGTCAGTGGAGAAGGCAGCACATCATCCTTACAGATCTCCCATTTTGCTCTCATTAATATTGTTATATTATTTCTAATTCTAGTATTTCATTAGTCAAGTATTTCTACATTATTCTCAAACACTCAACTAGTTACTGGAACTTTTGAGTTCTGAAAGTCCTTACATAGGACAGCTTTTCCTGCCTTTAGAGATTGTATCTACTTATACCAGATACATACAAAATAAACAAGTTTGCAAATATATATGTTTATGTTAGATCTTGTGCCAAGATTACTTGATGGTACACAAGGACTGTTCCAAGAGGCAGAAATGAAGACCTACAGTACATCTCCAGTCTTGAAAAGAATAATTTCAACACTTGGATACCTTGTAGAGGATGGAGGCTCTTGGGTTCAGAAGGTATCTGACTGAGTAACCCTAAGGGAGGTCGTGGTGCTGGGGAGCACAGATCATAGAATCACTGAATATCCTGGCTTGGAAGAAACCCACAAGGGTCACTGAAGTCCAGCTCCTGGCCTTCACTGCAATCCTTGCAATCCCATGTATTTCCTAGTGGTACAGGCTTTCCTTTCAGTGCCAAGTGTTCTCAGACTGAGATTTATTTCCCTTTTACTCATTTTTTTATCTACCCTTGTTACATTTACAAGGATGAGTGATTAGTCATGCTAGACTACTCTGTGGCCTAAAATTAGAAATAAACTGTCACCTCGCCTTCCAAGCATTAATGTTACTTTCCTAATATTAGGCTACAACTTTATTCCTGGAAAACTGCAACAACAACAGAAGCAACAACCACACAAGCAACCACAACAACAATCATCTTTATTTGTAGCTAACTTTCTACTTTAGGTTCCTGCATGAATGATGAATTAGAACATTTTATTGCACAAAATCTACGAATGATCACAGTTACAGCATCTTTAGGAGGCTGACGCGAAGTTTGGGGCCAGTTGGGAGTTAGGTGCTCTGTGTGGTTTCGGCCACACAGAGCCAATACTTCTCAAATAGGCCTAGAGACCTAATAAATTTGTTACTATCACCACCTTGGTTTTCGTTTTTATTGAATGACCCTTTGCGAGCTTTCGCCTTGCACAGCACATGCAACAGCAGAGGATACTTTATCTTCACGTTTCTCACCCTTCCTTTCCCGGTGTCCCGTCCCTGCCCCGCAGGATGCCTCTGCCCGGGTGGCTCCGGCCCGGGGCGCGCTGAGGGAAGCGCTCCGCGCCGCTCTCGAGGCCGTGTTTACCTTCCGGGGCGCCGGGCGGGTNCCCGGGCGGGAGTGGCCCTGCCCTCGTTCCCCCCCTCGCTTCTCCCTGGTGCCGTGCTGAGGCACGGAGCGCTTGGGTCTGTTATCACCGCTCCTCATTCCGGCTCCCCAGGTCCCCCCAAAGTGCTGTTTTACCTCATTTTAAATCCTCACTCCTGCCCTTGAGCGTGGCGCTGGCTCACAGCACCAAGTGATGCTGGGCTCGGGCATCTGTATTGCCTCAGCTGTGCAAAATCATAGGAAACAGTCCTGAGGAAATAAACGATCAAGAGAAAATAATAATTAAAAATATTAAAAATATGAACTCAGTAGCATGCGGTCGGTGGGAGAGGTGAGAACCACGACTTGTGGAAAAAGGGTCCCTGTTGCTGTGTCCCTAAGTGAGTCCCGGTGAGGATGTGTCTGTTTGGATGTGGTGATTTCTGTGTTAGAGGGAAGTGGTGCGGGGGGTGTACTAAATCCTGAGCGTAAATGTGTGTTAAATCCTGGGCTTTCTGAGGTATTCGTCAAGGAGATACTTGAAGCTTTGCATGAGAATTGTGACCCGTAAACTGAAGGACTGGAGGAAGGAGATCCACTTGAATGGGCCAGCGTGGAGAGTTACTTGTTAGGATAGAGAAAGAAATTCTAATAGGCTTTTCTTGGAGAGGTAAAGGATAAGTGGTACTTATTTAATAAGTATTAAAACACATTGGCAAGGGTTTGTTTGGGGCTTTTTGAGAAGGGAGGCGCTTTAGTAAAAGCCTTGATGGATCTCTCTGTACAACTTCAGCAATGGAAGTTGCAGATAACACTCTGCCCCTGAGAATTGGATCATGCATTGATCTCCCACCCTGATTTAATGTACAGTGATCATTGTTGCCAAAGGGAGTAAGGAAAAAAGCCAAGGACCTTATTGGAGTAACTAAATGCTACATGTTTTATGGAGAGTAGTCATTTCTGAAAGTGAACTGAAAAATAAAACCACTTCACTTGTATTTTTCTCTGTTTTGTTCTCACCTTTATGGTAGGAAGAAAAGAGAAGATTTTTGTGGAGGAGATGAGGCAAAAAGAAAAAGATTATTGTGGGGAAACCTGTTGTGAAAAATGCAAGTAACAGTGAAATCTTGCAAAGCCTGGGAAAAGAAAGTTTCTCAAATGTTTCACATCTTCACACAGTGTAGACTAAATCCTAATTACAAAATTTGTAAGAGTCATCATTTTCATATGGAAAACCTCAGCCCTTCAATGATGAATTTAGGCTGGCCTTGTGTAAATTTATGCAAATTAGAGCCTAAATCTTCCTAGGAGACTAATCTTTGAGAGCTCTGTTTGGATTCTGTGACTCAAAAGGCAAGGTAGCGCCACATGTGGCCTAAAGCTTCATCGTGTAGTTATTTTTATTACCTTTAATCTTTTTTTTTTTTAAGATGATGAAGAGATACATGTTTATGAGAAGAGAAACATTTAATTACTTAAAACAGAGTAATGCCTAGGGTGACGTTAACAGTAGTGGTTCAATAATCTGGTAACCACTCATATATAGCCCCTGCCAAGAATTATAAGGTTTTTCCAACAATTTGAATTATACAGCAAGATAACAAAAAACCTGCTAATGTTGCACTTCACTAAACATGACTGGTATACAATGCTGTACAGTATTTTTCTAGAATAATAAGTCAAACTGATCAGAACAGAGGAATCTCTATCATTATCATGCTTGTTTGAGATAAAGGAGATGGCTCATGTTAACATCTCATCTATTTTAACCATATCCTTCTTTTAGTGCCTGTAACAGCACTGTCTATACTTACTTCTATCCCCAGTTTTAGCCCTTTTAAGTACAGAGTTGTTCTTAAAATATAGATGGAAGAACTTATTTTCTTAAAGGCTGTCATTAAGTTCAAGGTTTATTTTCTTTAGCTGCAGTGTATTTCTAGTGGATGTGAAGGTAACTTCCTGTTGATGTAAGCATTACCTTAATATTACGGATGCTACTTACTAATTACATGCTCATATTTTATTGTACAGTGCTGAATAGGCTAAACTTTAAAGGCACGTAATACAAGGAAACAAGATTTATGTGCTTGTGAAGAATTAGGGGTGTTGTCATTTGTTTAATGACAGTTTCAAAAAACTTAAAAATGCAACTTATGGTGGGGCTGAGGCATAGAATCATAATAATGTAGTATAAGGTAGCATTTAGATTAGGTCTGTGTTTCTTTTATTGTAAACTTGCACCCTCAGAACCTGTACTAGAGCAAAAGGGATTGCAGTCTGAAATTTTTCATTCAGGACATAAATGCAAGTTATATAAGAGCAATATGAGATTTACTTATTTTACTTATATGCTGCGTGTGGTGCTGAAGAGAGCTTTACCTAGGAAGAACTGGATGAAAATCCTGCTTTCCTTTACTTGCACGTCAGTTTGCTGCTGCTGTAGGTGTGGATGTTTGTGTCAGGGTATGGAGAGAAGTTTGTTTTAAAAATAGGAAAGCATGACCTTGAACAACAGAAAATGAGGAGGGTCACAGAGGCAGGTGCACTACCTGAGCCTATTTTAAACCCTTTTTGACCGAGTAGATATTGGTGGGAGGAGTCCCTTTAAGTTTCTTAGTTTTTGCAGCCTTATACTTATGTTTTCACAATTATTTTTAGAGTCACGTATGAACTTCCTTTTTTATTGCGATGGTCTAAATACAGCCTTTTTCTGAGGAACTCTGGTTTTATGCATTCTATGTTTTGTAATCATGTGTGTGTTGCTGCAGCTTTTACTGCTGTTCTGAATCAGGAAAAAGGTATTTTAGTCAGTTTGTAATACACTGCTAGTCTTTAAGTCAGCTGGAGTTGATCCCACTTAAGTGGTGCTCTTGTCTGGAAAAATGCTTTTTTTTTTCATAAAGACTTAGTTTAGAAAATGAAGATGAGAAAGAAGTAAATCTTAAGTGGAGTTAGTAGAGATTTATTTTTACCTTCCTCCTCCTTGAAACAAAACCATCACTAAATAGTATCGTATTTTCTAGGCTTGTTACAAAGAAAGATATACCCTCAGCATGAAGAGAGACACAATTTAATCTTTCAGTTAAAAAAAAGTTAGACTTTGTGAATATTCTTTTTCTTCTACCTGTAAAATTTCTGTTAAGCAACAGCCGTGGAACAGTTTAAGACATTCATTGAAGAGAACCCTCAGCCCAGCCCTCATCAGAGACGTTACGTGGCCTTGTAGCCCTGTTAATGGTGAGGGTGATCTGAACTGCTTCAGAAATTATTGATTGTAATCTCCTGCAGTCGTGATTGTTAGTAGTGCAGGTTTACAAGTAAAATAAAGAGAAAATACAAATTGCACTCAGTCTGTGTAAAGTTAAGGTTGTTTGGAATCACGTGCTTTGGTGGTTTAGAACATCAGGTAGTACAGTGAACATCTGGAGGTATTCTGTATTTATGCATTTTTTTTATATTGATCACAGTTTGGAACCTAGTTGCAAACCATTTCTGTTACCAGAAAGGTACAAGGAGTCCAAAGAGATGTGAATTTAAAAACTAACATGTATTGCATTTGGAAGACAAACTTGGCCCACCTACTGATATTTTCATTTGATAGATGTTTTTCTGGTCATGAAATTATTAATTGCATGCATTTGTTCTGATGTTGTCTCAAGCTATCAATATAAAGAGAAATATTGTGTTATGCCTCTTCTTGCAGGTATGTGGATAGTATAAGACTATAAGAGTAATGAGTTTTGAAACAACAGGGAAAATCTGCGGAGTTGTGTATATTCTGTGTCACTGAACAGGAGGGCTTGCACTAAAAGTTGGGATTGTTTTCCTTAGTTTACGGTTTTGTGATTTATTACAAAGCATATGGATACATAGGCATGTATACATCTGCATTTTGGCAATGTATGTGTAGTAAAAACATTGAATATAGTTTAATAAATTGCAGTCTCTGAAGGAGCACAAAGTGGAATGGTAGGGATTATATGAATTTAGCCTTATCTTCACACTGGCATAACTGGCATAGTTAGGAAGTTAAAACCCATTTGGTGTGGGGCTTATTTCTAGAGTCCTGGACTGGCACTGAACATTGTTTGTGTGCACTGGAGTGCTTGACTAACAGCCCCAGACCTCACACATCACATGTCTGTGCAGTTTGAGTCAGAGTTCAAAATGGGAAGCACAACTTCTTGAAAATGCACTGTAATCAGCAAAGTCAGCACTGTGAAGCTTAGCTAGCAACTATGCATGTTTTTCCTGTTGTTCTCATTATTCTGGCATATTGTGGGGGTTTTCTTCTGTTAAATGGATACATTAAACTATATGGAATACGAATTATATTAATATATTTATAGATGAATATGAATATATATAATACATTATATCAGTATAATGTATATTTATATGTTACATGAGTATGTATATTTAAACAAAGGCAGAATCATTTCAACCAGACAAATTCTGTCCCGTCCTGCTGGTTTAAAAGCAAACTGTTTTGAATAGGATTATGAAGATAGGAAATTCAGGGATTTGGACCTCGCACTGTTGGATAGCAAGAGGAAGCACGTATCTTTGATGTCATCTGTCTTTACTAGAGAGCTTAATGTATGGTGTTTGATTTTCAGTGTTTGGAGGAATTTGCTCATGCAGAGTTTGGATAATTGGCTTCCAGTCCAACTGTACATTGGTTTTATGTTCTTTGAGAGAGAAAGGAGAATAGAGTGACCTTAGCTCCAGAGATGTCACAGAGGTTTCTGATGGATGTGTTGAACTTAAGTTCAGCATAAAGAAATTACAGTGGAAATGTAGGTTATCTAAAAGATAAATTTTACCATATTTATGGGAGTTTATAAAGGATATTCCAACAAGCAAAGTATTATTCTGTTGTTGAAATAGCTTGAGAAGTTAAAGGTTGTCTTGCATAGTTCCTTGTATAGTAACAAAATAGATTTTATAGGTGTTAATCAGAACTATGCTGGTAGTTAATTTTTAAGGGATTTATTGTAACAGTTGCTCTCTGTTCGCCTGACTTAAAACTCTTTCTGCAGTAAGGTTGTTTGACAGTAAGACGATATTCCTGCTGTCTCTTCCTTGTTTTCCATGCTTTTCTAGTGCTGTGATGCTGTACTACACTGGTAGTTGTGCTAAAAAGCTCAGGGCAAGCTGTGCATCAGCTTGAATAATTATGCTGTATTTAATACTGCTGAAATGTATCTTCAAAATATTACTAAAATAAGAATATAGATGATATTTAAAACAGTATTGCTGCCTGTTAGAAAAAGGCTACTTGAAACCCCAAAGCATAGTTTATACTGTGTCATTTTGCTTAGAGAAAATACTTTAGTTAATTTAGTGGAATAATTGACATGAGAAGAAAGTTTTCAGGGCCCAAAAGAAAGAAGTTTGTGTTGGCCCAAGTGTATTTTAAAAACCAATTTATTATAAAATGATACGGTTTTGTTGGATTTCAGGTTCACAGACCAATGACACTAAAAGACAATTTCTTCTCGAACGGCTACTGGATGCAGTTAAACAGGTGAGAAATCCAACACACATTTCTGCAGTGGCTTGCTCAGAGTTGTCACTACTAGCAGGGACTGTCTTGGGTCTTCTTCCTTCTCTTTAACAAAGAGAAGGAAAAAGAAGAAAAGGAAACAAAGAAGAAATTGTGGCTTTCACATAGTACTACTGAGTTTTGTCTGCTAGCAAACAACTACTATACAGTATTTATTTAAAATTCTTGTTCTGGACAGGTTGTATTTGTCATAGATCTATTTTAAATGTATGTAATACTATAGAATATATATTAGGAATATATGTTCTTATCGTCCTGGTATGACTGAACTAAACTGCAGTGTACTGCAAAGTCTTAGTTAATGTTTTAGAGTAGCCGGTTCTTTTCTTTGCACAAGATTTTTAGTGAATGGTTAAAATACACGTAAAGATGTGATTTATATATGTATGTCTGTATTTGTGTCATTATGAAATTCAGCAAGTAGAATTTCATAGGCTGGATTCAATTTGAGAGGGCTTGGGAGGCAAAAGAATGCCTCAGAGGTAAGCCAGTGAAATGTTTTGTAAAGAGTGGTTCTTCTGTAATTGTAGCACCAAGCTGGGTAGGAGCAGTGTTTGATTTTATGGGTGCACATTTAAAACTCAAAAGTAGTAATTTCCACTCAGTTTTCAATTTATTGAAGGACCTGCAGGTGTGTTGCTCTGGCTAGCAAGGATATATTTGAACTGCAAGAGTCGCCCATTAGTGTAACATGATGCTCTAGAGCACTTTTTGGATGCAGGCTGTATTTGCCAATGCTTTATTTTGTGCTGCTTCCTTTTTTGGTATGACTTTGTTTCTTATATAGAAATAGCTCAGAAAACTGAATTTATTTAGTCTAACAAAAAGTTCTTAAAATTTCTTAAAATCTGTTCATTGCAGTGTCAAATACGGTTTGGAGGAAGAAAAGAAATTGCTTCAGACTCTGATAGCAGGTAAAATAGTCTTAAGATTAACATGCTTCGATTTTGTATCCTAACAACATAAAATATGTGGCACAAAATATTTGACAAGCTCAAAAAATTACATTGCACGAAAGGTAGGTGATCTGAAGCTGAAATAACATGACTAACAGCCCCTCTAGCAGGTGAGGGTGATTTTTCGAACTGATTGCAAGTTCTTCTGAATGTAATCTGTGCCTCAGCTTTCAATCATTATTTTGAGACTGTGGGTGTGATTAGATTGTACTGCTTGCAAATAATGAAATTACTGCGTAGAGGGGATCTTTCACTGCTTATAAGATAGTGGTTCACTTTCCATTCCCTATTGGGAGATCTCGACTAAAGTTGCTCTATAGAAACGTAGTTGACTGTTCTTTTCAAATGGGTTCATTAAAAATTCTCTTGCAGAGTGACCTGTTTGTGTGCTCAGTTTGAAGCTGTGTTCCAGCATGGCCTGAGGAGGAGCCGGGGATTAGCACTGACAGCAGCAGCAATCAAACAGGCAGCAGGTTTCTCCAGCAAAACTGAAACAGGTAAGTTGCTAATTGTAACTATCCTATTTTAATTTTTTCATATGTTCAGTCAAGTGATATCATTTCTAGTAGAAGTTTTGAGCATTGCACCAAACTGCAGATTGTTGGTAGGATACTTTGCACTTGGTGTGTTGTAGGAGTAGCAGTGAAAATGGCTGTTGCTTCTTAGTCTGGTTTAACTTGCATTCCAAGTTTCTCTGGAAATGCTGTTGTTAGGAAATCTACACTTCCTACTGTTGCATCATGTACAGTGGCAGATTTATTTTGAATTCTGGCAAGGATAAACGTTGTGTAATTGTGCTGTTAAATTTTTAAAATGTTTTCGTTCTTGACCTTGTCTTACTCCATTTTTTATCCGTATTTTATATAGGTCAGATATGCTTAACTTCTAATTATTGATGTAATTTTAGAAAGAAATATATATTGCTTGTATTGGTTGGGTTGGTTTTTAGTACTTTCTCCTCATTTAAAGAAAAGATTCTTTTATTTTTCTCTTCACCATGTTTCTCTTTATTTTTAATCAGACCTATATGGAGATACTGATCAGTTTTTATCAGTATTTGGGAACAGCTCAAGGAAAGTGTTTTAGTGGAAAGAGATATTGTTGCCTTTTAAATGCAACACTTCTATTTTCTAAAGTAACTTGAATTTGTTATTTGCATGTCTGCAAATTATGGAGCTACCTGTTCCTTTGGACCTGCCTTCTAAGATTTCACATCAGCAGTGATACAGAGTTCTAAGGAAATATTTTCCTTTCCATAATATGTTTCTAGTTGAACATATGAACCTGTGGATAAAATACTGGTAACCACTCATATATAGCCCCATGTTCTTTTAAAATGTTCTTTTAGTGAATTCTATGCAAAGTGTCAGATTGAATCCTTTAATTTGTGTGGCTTATTCAATGAAGTGATAAGTTCTAAGTGCTTAAATAGCCCGAGTTCTGCAGGAATAAATAACCTATTTAACTGGTTGCACAAAGAGGGTAAATGATTCACCTTTGTTCAAAGTTATATTGCTACCTGTTTGTTTTATAAATTTACCTGTAAATGCATTCAGGTATGAGATTAGTGGTTTTCTTAGTGGAGTGGCTGTTGTCATTATTATTATTATTATTACTACTATTATTTTTAGTATTATTATTACTATTATATTTCAGAGCCAGTATTCTGGTATTATGTGAAAGAAGTCCTGAACAAACACGAGCTGCAGCGCTTCTACTCTCTGAAGGCCATCACTACAGACATTGGCAGAGGCAGGGCTTGGCTGCGCTGTGCTTTGAATGAGCACTCCCTGGAAAGATATGTTCATATGCTGCTTGCAGATAAGAATCGCCTCAGGTACTGTGTGTGATACCTTTGAAATGCAGGAAATGTCCTGACAAATGAAGCACTGTCTGGAACCCCAGGCAACCAACGAAAAGCCACAGCTGTAGAAGTCCCCCATATTAATTGCTGTGCTTGTCAAGTCGCTTAACATAATTTTGTAAAATTTTTGTCATCCATTAAGATAGTGGCTTGTGCCTGTATCAGCATGTGACCTCCTCCCTAAATCCCTTACCTGTTCTTTCAACAGTTTTCCTCACTGCAGCCTTGACACCATGCTTTAAGGTGCCTCTCTCATTTTACTGAAATAGTACACAACTGCAGCCTTGTCTGATCAATCCATCAGTGGCAATTGCCTCTTGCCTTTTGGAGATGCTCGTCCTGTAATTGCAAAGCTCCTGCAGTGCAGCAGTGGGGAGCTGCTGCTGCACATCACTGGGAAGTGGTTTGGCAGCAGTTTGTGAGTGTTTTGTTACAGTTACTGAGAATAACTTACTACACATTGTGGCATCCTGAAATACCTTGGAAGTGCAAATTGCACTTAAGTTTCATAAAATGAGTCCTGCCTTTTTCTCATACATCTTCAACACTTTTTCTTTATGGAAATTTGAAGTGTTTTCCTTTTTTTATCAGTAACTGTTGAGCTTTCTCAAACCGCTTGATCAAGTCCAGTGGATTCAGCAGAAAGGTGTTTTTTTCTATTTGCATTGATTAATGGATCTACTGGATGAGATTATTGCCAGAACTGAGTTCATTAGCACCTCCTTTTCATTTCTAGTTTGTTCCAGTCATCTGTAGCTTTCTTGCAAAACAGATTTTGATGAAATCAAATAAAGACAAATGGAACAATAAAAAAGAAGGTCTGAAAACCATTGTGAGGAAATTAGTGGCTTGGATTGTTATATCACTAATTACTCTCATGCTTGTAGCAATCCTTGCAGAGTATCAGGATTATCAGGACACTGCATTATAGTGCTATTTCTAAAAATGGTTTATTCCAGGATCATTAAGACTTGAATGTTACCCAAATTCAAATGGGATTTACAGAATCAGTTTACATCCCCAGTCAAATGTTTTGGAATCTTTTAAATGAATCTGTCAAAATTTCTTGATATATAGACTGAGGGTTTTCTTGCTATCTGTTCTGTTGTTTAATTAACTGAATGCTGACAGTAAAAATACAGCATTCTGCTACTGGAAAGGCTTAGAACAACTGAATTTATGTGTTGACAGTGAAAAAAGTGGGGGTATCTGAATTCATAGTTTACTACCCTAACTATTTAGGGTAATTGGTGTGGGTTTGGATATTGAAACAGGTCACAGAATAATAGAATATTAGGATTTGGGTTAAAAGGGACTCTTAAAGATTTTGTAGTCCAGTGCTCCTGCCATGGGCAGGGACCCCTTCTACCAGAGGAGGTTGCTCAAGATAAAGGGAACCTTTTTGTTTGTATTCATGTGTTCTAAGCTTATATAAAACATCTATAGCAATAGGTATAGAGAGATGCTGTGGCAGCTAATGCAGTGTGAACTGCCGAGTCCTGAGTGTTTTTTTTCTCCTAAAAATGTGCAGAGCTAGAACTAAAGAAAAAAATTCTCTTTAGCATGTCTTCTATAGAACTGGCTGACCAGTTATCAATTTCAGAACTGCAGAGAGTTACTGTGACGTAAAATTTAATCCTTTGGGCTACTCCTACTTACTCTGTAGAGTTTTCTTGTCTTTCAGAAGTGAAATATATGTTACTGTAGGACTGCGTGTTCTTTTTTTTTCCTCTTAAATTCTAGTGTCTTCTATGAAGACTGGTCCTTTATGATGGATGAAGAACGTTCTAGTATGATCCCTACCATGGCAGCTGGTAAAACTTTCTCTTCAGTATTACTGCTCTTGGAAAACTATTGCATTTTGAGATGTTACTTCTGTTTCTGGTTGTGAAGAACTTCTCTAATATGCTGTGTTTATGTGGACAATGTGTGTCAGAGGCACAGCCAGGGTGAATAGTCAAGGTATTGAGCCAGTTTATTCTATGAATTGATGGATTGTTAAAATCCTGGATCTTTCCTTCCTGCAATTCAAGAATCTTCCACATAAATTTTTTTACTCTTCAACAGTCAAGGTTAACTTAAAACCAGTGCAATTTAGAGAAAGCAAAGTGGGTTATTCTTGACTAGAAAAGAGTAATGATGGAATTTTATAGTAAGATCCAAATTACAGGTAAGTACAGATAAGGAGAGTAAGAGTAAGGAATGATAACAAATAATTTAGTTTCCTTGAGTTCACCACGGAAGTGATGTTTTATTTTACACCCCTTTTCTCAGATACATGCTCACATGCTTCATTCTGCAAGACAAGGTTCGTGGGCGTTTTTACTAATAGAATATAGGAACCAGCAAATACTAAAGTTGCAGTGAAATGGGTTTAAATAATAGATTATAAATACATGAGTTCACAGTACTTTTTGGTTATTTAATATGCAGCTGAACAGCCATCAAGATGAATTCAGAACTGATTGCATCAGCTTGAATATTATCTAGAAAGGAATGAATGGTACATGAAAAAATAAAAATTCATGCATTGGGAACTGTGGGAAATTTTTGGGAAAAATGTTTTACGTGTCACAGCTTTGTTAATCCTTGGGTTCTATGTTCATAACCTCTGTGTGAAGTATATGGTGTGTTTTTGCTTTTTCTCCTTTCTTTTAGGTCTGAACTCCATTCTTTTTGCTATCAACATTGATAATAAGGATTTAAATGGACAGAGCAAATGCACACCCACTGTGTCAGATTTATTGAAGGAATCCACCCAAAATGTAACTTCCTTGTTGAAAGAGTCCACTCAGGGTGTCAGCAGCCTCCTCCGGGAGATCACTGCCTCGTCTGCGGTCTCGATTCTCATAAAACCTGACCAGGACTCTGACCCACTGCCTGTTCTGTCAAGGAATGTAAATTCTGGTAAGCTTTTATGCAATATTAGTGCCATTCAGAAACTTAGAAAATATTCAAGTGTGTTTAAATAACTTTTTAATTTACTTTTAATGCACTATTATAGAACAGAAGCCTTAAAAATAAGTGTACTACACATACAAACCAGTAGAGTGTGTAATTAAAAAGCATGAAATTGGAAATACTGGGTGTGAATGCTGGATGGTAACTGTGTATTTCAGCATATTATTATTACTCTCCTGGGGAGGCTAAGCTGTTTTATTGGTAGTGCTTTGCTTGTGACCTGAATTTCAATTTCTTGTTCATAAAATTATGCTTTGGAGTTTGTGATGTAACAATTTTTGATTTTTAGTACATTTTCTTTTGGCACCTTGCCACTCAGACATACACTGACATACCTCTGTTGTTATATATCACATACAAATCTTAGCTTGTAATCTTCTTCAAGTAGTGACTGTGTTTAGTCTGAATTCCTATGCAAAGTAGATAATTGCCAAAGTGAAAATTTACTCACACACTCTTTAACTTTAGAGGTCTTAAGTGTTACAAGCAGCTTGTATGATGGTAGTTACTAACAAAGATCCAAAGTCTTAAACTCTTCTAATTTGAAATCGGTCAAGCAAAATGTGATTTTCATTATGTATTTTCAGTTCCAAAATTAACAAAGGAGTATTTTATTATCTTTGTTTCTGGAAGTTGAGCTGAAAGTTTGTTTTGCTTTGTAAAAGTACCAAACTGCAGGAAGATTTGTGTGCTTTTCAGTGAAGAAACAAGCTTTGAGTTTAGGCATTAAATTGTTTTGGTTATGAGAAAAAGCCACATGTGAATCTGGTAGGAATAGAAGCTGAGATAAAATCTGGTTTTTATTGGCATTTAAAATAGACTTTGTCTTAAAACATAGTTTCTAGAACAAACTTGTGGTAAAGCTTTTTTTGTATAGCACTTAAATGAGATTAAAATCTTTGGTGATGCTTGACTTGGGATAACTTTGTTAGTATAGAATAGGCTTGCAAGATGAAA
This sequence comes from Oreocharis arfaki, assembly GCA_013398015.1. Classification (NCBI taxonomy): domain Eukaryota; kingdom Metazoa; phylum Chordata; class Aves; order Passeriformes; family Paramythiidae; genus Oreocharis; species Oreocharis arfaki. The sequence goes on along the minus strand of VZRR01004734.1, from coordinate 1,062,675 downwards.
TAAGACAGTAATTGACCATATGGTGCATATGGCTCCACAACATGATGTACCTGATGTGTACACTACATGTGTATACAGAACATGAAAGGTACAACTTCCAATGAAATGTCACTTTAAAAAAATTGAGTTTGTTCAAATGCAGTTGTATGTGGAATGTTAGAGCAAGTCAGATGTTTTCATTAGAGTCTATGTTCTTTGTTGGAATTTTATTTGCAACCAGGATGGGTTTTAACATCCTCTTGAAAATATGTTAGTGTGTTTTGTGGGTATGTAACAGCTGGACTTGAATTAAACAAAGCAATTTAGTCCCAATATGAGGTATCTTACTGAGTAAATTTCTGATATTTCTTAGAGTGCTTCAACTTTGCATTTGGCTTCACGTGCATATCAGATTCAGTGAGAATAGGTAATGGTGTAAAAGTGACTGCTGTCACTGAATACAGCTGGTCTAATCAGAGAGGATTTCAGTGTATTTCTAGGGCAAGAGCTAATTAGCTGAAAACTGACTGTTCAGTTTCTAGAGTATAGACAAAACAATTTGGTTGCAGGTTGTGGATTTTGTTGGTATTGACAGTTTGTTCTTTCTAGTTTTTCCTCTGAAAGTGCTTCATGTTTTCTCTGTTGTGCAGACCTGCTCTGCATTATACACTAGGTGTAGTCCATGGGAGAAAGTGACAGGAAGGCTAACTTCTTATTTTAAATTTAATTTCATGAGTTTGTAGAACTTTTTTTTCGTTTCAAGTGAATCATGTTATGAATGCATCTCCAAAATATCTTCCAAAATCTGAGTTATTTAAGGCATATAAAATAAAGCTGGTAATTAGAGATTTAAAAGCTCATGTGTATGGAAAGATAATGAATGCCATGTAGATCTTAGTGTTTTTTTCTTGACTAGAGTAATTTAGTACATGAGCTCTTTCAAGAAAAAAACAGGTTTCATATATTATTTCTCTTTTCTGAGCTGTGTAAAACTTTGTATTGCTACTAGATTTGAAATACAAAAAAGATCGAAAAAAGAAGAAGAGAGTGACTAATATTATCTCATTTGATGAAGAGGAAGATGAGCAGAACTTGGGGGATGGCACAAAGACTCTGATTACAGGAGAAAGTTCAGAGGAGAGTGTAGACAGGTCTTCAGTTCTTGCATTATCCTCATCTGAAAGCACTCTTGGAAAAAATCTGAATGGGAGTGAAAGTAACCATTCGTGGAAGAGCAATTCAGTATTCATGAATGGAGAGTATGAATACCAGAAACTGGATGTGAAGAGCATTGATGATGAAGATGCAGATGAGGATGAGCTGTATGGAAAATCATTAGGAAATAAAGGCACAGAAGGTGAAACTGAAGCTTCTGAAAAGTAAGTATTGGTGCAGGAGATAGTGGTAAGCTTTCCATGCTTCCCCTCCACCCCTCTCTTTCCCTCATGGCTACTGGCAAATCAATGTGTTGAACTGAACTATAGATTTTCTCTTTTTTTTGTTCCTATTCCTCTTCCCCCACCTTTTTTCCATTTTTTTTTTCTCCCTTTCTGCTGTTTAAACAATATGGGCCACTGCAGTGGTGGTATTTTGCTTCTAAGTTTCACTGAAATCCCATATTTTGAGATTTCAGACTTCTTCTTCTCAGTTGTTAAAATTGTTGCATGATATAGCCAGGCTATAATTCTGGCCAACTTGATGTTTCTTTATTCTTAGTATGATAACAATTCTATTTTGGTTTCACAGTAAAAATGTGTATTTTAAACATAGTGAGCTTGTTACATCAGAGTAGATAGTTAAACAAAGCAGGACAAAACTGAGAGAGAAAATAATTTTAGATACTAATATGCTTTCTTTATTTCTGACACAGAAATTTGTTTAGAGAAAAAGGCAAGCACTGCTTGTCTCATCTGCTTTGGAATGTCTGATCTTTAATGAGTTAATGTATGGCTGGCCAAGAAATTGGCAGGCAGATTGAAATAAAGATTTTTCTTGCAGTGGTATCTCTGAAAGAAATATAAGCTTTACGAACATTAATACTGGCTGTATAAATAGATTGTTTTGTTTGTTTGTTTGTTTGTTCTAAATAGACCTCATGAAATAGTCACATGCAATTCTCAGATATGCAGTTGGACTCCTCTGCAGGTCCTGAATGATGACTCAGATGTTCTGTTTCCCGTCAGTGCTGTTGGCTCTTACTCTCAAACAGGTGGGCATTTGAACTCACGGAATTCCAGCAACCTTTATTCTAGCACAGGACAATGGTAAGAAATAACAGGATTGTAAAGGCATAGGAGATACTGCACAACTAAAAAGTTCAATTAAAATTCATTCTAATTCTGAATCAGAGTTCTCCATTTGAGTAGTTAGTTAGTTAAGGAGGATTTATCACTGTCAAAATAAACCAGAGTTTCATTTGGATTAAGCTGTGGTCTTGTATTTTATTGAAGTTTAAGGTAGTTGTGTAGATTGTATCCATATCCGTTTTCTAGATACCACTAAGCTGCAAGAAGCTCCAAGTATGTTTGAGAACTTGAATTCAAATTAATCTTGACAGATTGGAGAGCAGCTGGAAGCAGTTCAATAGAAGCTGTTAACTGTTGAAATACAGGATAAGGAATGATTGACTAGGAAATACTTGCTCAGAAAAGGATATGGGAATCATAGAATGGTTTGGGTTAGAAGGGATCTTCAGACATCTTTTATTCTAAGACTGGCTTTCTGAGCTCTGAGCACCAGTTGCCAGCTCACATCTAATTTTTCATGTCTGCAGGTTACAAGCTGATAGTGAATTAATAGAGCTGTACATAAATGAAAGTGTCGTTTGTAAATGCAGGCTCTGTTGGCTCTTCTGTGGCCTCAGCTGCAGTATTGTGTGCACTGAGGGGTACTGCACTTCAAGGATGGTGTGGACCATTTGAAGCTAGCAATAAAAATGGTCAAAGGAATGGAAAACAAGACCTGGTACTTTTATAGTATCTGTATTAGTACCAACAACAAACAAAAAAATTCCACTGGCCCTCCCCTTCACCCTGTTGATATTTTTCTAGCTGTTCATAAAACATTGCTTCTACAGTACTTTGGGTATACTCATTTCAGTGACCATTTAAAAACTTCTCAGTGGTATTCAAATAATGTTTTAATTGTAGAAGATTTCTTTTTTTTTTTATATGCATTATATGTCCAAGAGTTTAAATGGATTGTTGATTGAAGGCCTGTGAAAAACTGTAGTTCAGTTCTGTAAGTTCAGTGATAAAAATGTGAATCATAAAATAATGCTGTACTGCCCTCTGCTGTATTTTAAAATATGTACCTCATAAGAAATGCCAGTGGTTTTTTTAAAAAAAAAAGTACATTTTAATTTTTTTCTTGTGCTGCCACATTTTTCAGTTTAAAAAGGACTTGGTTGAGAAAACATTGAGTAGTTTGTGGCATTGTGGTCTCTTAATGTAATACAGAAGCTGTTGGGGAGCATCCACAGATTGAAATCTGGAATACAAGTAAACATTCCTGTTTATGGGGCGTGGTGTGTGGAATGGGAACTCACAGTTGTGAGTTAGATGTGTAACGTGTAACATTAGATATCACAAGGCATCAGGAGCATGAGCTGGGGGTTTTTATCTGAAATCAAAAATCAGGAGTGGAAGCCAAGGCTTAGTTCTGGAGGCAGATGACCAAAGAGGACATCTGTATATATCTGTGTACACCTCCTACGTAACTGTCACAGGGGCTTACTCTCACTGAGAAGATACCACAGCCCCTTGTTTCATGTTGCTTCATCTCAGAACTGTTCTAAATGCAATGCTCAGCCTACTGGAGATGATCAGCAGGCCGTTCAGATCCCTGCTGGGCACAGGACAGATATTTTCAGTCCCCCTCCTGTCCCTCTTTGTGGTCTGTCATGCAAATCAGAGTGATACAGCGCTGGGCTGGTGAGGGGAGTCAGTTCATCGGTGCTAGGAAAGCCCCACAGACCCCGCTGTCTGCTCTCCTGCTCTCACCTCTCTGATCAGGGACGAGCTGATGGGGTGTGCAGGGAGGGCTGCACTGAGTGCCCGTTGTTCAACTCAAGGCAGTCAGGGACAGAGATACACACGGATCCAGGCACCCTCTCCTCAGCCACACTGACCATTTGCTGAGATGGAAAGCTGCCTTCGGCACTTCTTTGCTTGACTTTGGAAGTCGCACTTGTGCTGGATGAATGATGGCAGAAGGAACGTGCCATAGCTTATTCTGAGGGCAGTCCAGCCCAGTAACTGGCAAGCTCATTATTATCATGATATTTTTGTTCAAACATGCTTAATGAGTTCCTGTAAAATACATAGTTTAACCTAGTATTTTGGATTATAGGACTTAATACCAATAAATAACGTATATATCTCTATATATACTTGAAATCCATAGTGTTGCATGTTTATATGTGTTTTCAGTATTAATGTGTTGCAGTGCTCCAGGGATGTGTCAGGGCATATCATATCTCCATGTAACTAGAAATGAGAAGGCCTCTGTCAAAATGCAGTTGCTTGGAACAAAAATGGAGTATGTATTTTAGGAACTGAGCTTCGGTAAACTCTACAGCTTCAAAAAGAAATGTTCTCCTCCACAGACTTTCTGACATAACTAACATACTTCTGACATAAGTATTTCCCATTAACTTATTTTCTAGAATTTCTGCTTTGTAAGTCTGTGCTATTTAGGATTGTCTTACAGTAACTCTGTAGCCCTTACATAGTGAGATGCAGAACACATCAATAAAATATGATTTTTGTTTGTTTCCACCTGAGCTTCCTTAATGACAGGCTCAGTGATGTGGACGTTTTGCTGCCGACAGTTGTGGATCTGTGGACAGATGCGCATTATTCATGCTTTTTAAACAATATCTCGTCTGTCTGATTCCTGATGGTCGGTACAGAGATGTAAGGGGCCAGAGAAAAGCCGTGGTGCTCTGTTGGGAATACAGAAAGCACTGGTGTCTTTGCAAGGTTTCGTGTGCTGGGGACTAACCACAAATTCTTCTCCTGCGAGTCACGACCAGATTTGTAGTGAGCATCAGGTGCCATGTGGTGCTTCAACTCCCGGGGCTTGTGAAAGTAACTTCAGGAAGAAGTCTCCTCACAGCTTTGCAACTCTGTACATATAAAATATAATTTAGGAATTGTGCAATACTGATTTTTTTATGATGGTTGTGTTCCTAAGAGGGTTGACAATCCTGCTGTCATTCAGGGTGAATTTGCAGAAGCCAATTTTGGAGACAGAATTAAAAGTGTTTAAAAGCTTTAGCAAGCTCAGTGTTTCTGTTTAAAAATGGAGCTACCTTACTTCTGGACTTATGTTTTTGTTTTATTTTTTTGAGTACTGTAACCCAAGGAAAGCTAATGCTTGTGCATTCTGCTTTAGATAACTTGGAGAATGGAGAGGGGCATGAACATGCTGTTCATCCGGTAGAACTGGTTCCAAGGAGATCTGATCTTCCTTACAGGTATGTGCCAAATATGTTTTTCTTTAAGGAAAAAAAAGCTTCACCCTGTAGCTGCTAACTTATTGTTACCTAATGCACTTGGTACTGGTAAACCAACTACTCGTCAGGGTACTTCTGCATATGTTTGGAAAGACAAATGTAAAAACTTACAATTCCCTTTTTGCAAAGTTCAAGCACTGAACTTTTCCTAATTATCTGGAAGAAGTCATGCAGCGATGTCAGATAACAGTCAGGCCTGGCCTCCTGGTTTTGAAAACAGGTTTTATGTTGGTTTTTATGTTATTTTTTTACTATATTCTCCATGGCCTTTTAATTTGGAATTTTGTATGTCTTCTTAAATCAGACTCCCAGGAGATACATTAAAGGATTGTTCGACATAATTTGATTAAATATGGGTGATTAGGATAACAGTTGTAATTTCTGGAATGCTTTTTGCTTAAGTTTTGAATTCAGAATTTTGTTTTCTTATATTGATTATACTGTAATTTTATGACTAGAGTGGAAGTCAGTCCTCCAGCTCAAGTGAATACTTTAAGCAGTATGTTGCCTTCAGCCACTGTGCCAGAATCCATGACAATTAGTAAGTACTTCCTTGATGTATCTAGATTGATAGAAAGAACTTTGAAAGTCCTGTAACTCATTTTATTTTTGTTTCAAAAAGATCTGCTTAGAGAGTCATAGAGCATTTAATTTCTGATGTGCTGGTCATGTTAGTAATAACTGCCCTAAAGTGATTGTATTGGCAGGTTATGCTTCATTGCAGCTGATACATCCTTGCATTAAATGTGGCTTCAGTAGTTAAATGAAAAATAATGGTTTTATTAACATCATTAAATTTCTACGAGCTCTGAAGGCACTGAGGGTTGGTTCTGATGTAGTCTTGCTTCTTAAGCCCGTTTTCATTAATGCCTAGTCAGAAACAAACAAACAAACACCACTCTTTGTGTGGTTTTGATATGAAAATGTGCTCCAAACATAAATACGGGCTTTCATATGCAAAACCTTTAGTTAAGATTAAGGGGGAGGACAGTCATGTTTCAGTGATATTAAGAGTAGAACTAGACGAGATAAAAGAGTCTTTGCTGCAGAGACAGATTAATAGAAGCACAGGCAGTTTCTTTATCACATATTTGGTCTTTTTTCTTTGCATAAACTTGTAGAACAAAGACTTAGTTCTTCAACTGTGTCTAAGCATGTAAGCCAGTATGTGTTTATGTTCCTCACTGTACAGAATGTTCTGTAACTGAACTGGCTTTGTTCCTAAAGCTCTCGAGTGTGTGTTTGTTTCTTCTTATAAGTTTCAAGATGCACAAGTTTTAAATTACAACATTTGGGAAGTTACAGATGATGCAGCCAAGATTCTTTTCTGCAGTTGATTCATGGAATCATCAAAACAAGTGAAATCTTAAGATACTCTTACCTCATTTTCTAAAGTCATATTCAAATGCTGTGTCAACCTGTGTTAAGGAGGTAAAACAAGCGTTTTCACTGGGCAGTGTTTCAGGCTTTGGCACTGGTCTGCTGACTGAGCTTTGCAAAGCTGAAAAATCCTTTTTTGCAAAGTGCTTAATGAAGTGGCAAACTAGTTTGAGACTTCTAAGTGCCACAATTGAAGTGTAGAATGTTATTAGCTACAGTGATACTTTGGTCACTAGATGTTCTGTGCTAATGTTATTCCTCCAATATCCTTTTGTTCTTATTTATTTCTCAGTTGGAGAATTGCACAGGGCAATTTTCTGGTGCCCCTGCACTCTGTTGGTTCTGCTCTTTGTAGGGGTGTCAGGTACCAGCAGGGGCCGCAGTTGGTCTCCTTCAGTTGCTCAGTTATTTCCCAGTATAGGTAAGACAGCTATAAAATAGAAAGAAAATCTGGAGATTTTCGATTCTCCATTCTTAGCAATTTGTAAATGAAATGAAAACACAGGATCAACAGAAGCATGCACACTATCATTAGTTTCCCAGTTCAGAGAAGGCTTTGGTGAAAGGAGGGGTGGGAAGCCTGTCAAACCCATCTATAAAGCCAGTAGATCACCTAGTAAATAATCTAATCATAATTATAATTAAAATTCAGCTGACTATACATTTATAGAATTAGTCAATACCTTTGTAGTAGCCGATCCTGGGTATGTTGAATAAAAATGCTCTTTTCAAGTTTGTTGTTATTGGTCGTAGATTCTCTGCAGGAGGAATTCAGTGCTGTGACAAACTCAGACACTGAAGCTCTTGCTCTCTCTTGCAATTAGCAGAAGAATTATTAAATGCTGAGGCTTATAGCTTGGTTGCATAGCAACTGATTCTAACACATCAGGCAAGAAAAATGGAATGCAGTAGTGCAGTGAGAAAAGCTGGGAGGTCTCCAGAGACTGGATTTTTGTGTCTCTTACTTTTGAAGACAAAGCCTGAAATGAATTTTTTAGAAATTATATTCTTTTCCTGCTTTCTTGCCAACCTATTAGTATAGTACTAAACTTTTCTTACTTCTTTTGGTTTGCAGGCTAGAAAGGTATGTTATAAGAAGCTGTAATTTAAAATTTCTGTCGTTTTTAATTGTTTTTCTGAATTATGTCCCATGCATTTGTAAGGTATAGGTTAACTTAGCAGCGGATACATCTCAAAATATACTAATACCACTCAAGAGAAATCTTAATCCACAGAGCTTTGCTGTTTATGTTAGGTGTAATTTGAAAACTTGCCCTGTTTTGCTGATTGTTTTTGTCATATCCAAGCTTATAAAGAGTTAGGTTGGTCAGAAGTTTTCTATTTATGCATCTACTCTACTATGTAATTTTCATTTTTTAAAAAAGTTGTATTTATCTTACTGAACTTGAATCATGAACAGCAATATTTCAGGAGTTGCCATTGGAAGATTGTATTTTCAGCATTGTTTTTCACCAGAACAATCTGTCCCACCAGCACAAGTCTCCCCATTTTGTTTTTGCAGTGGAAAAAAAAGAAGTTCCAAAACTTTCATTTTAAAAAGATGCTACTTGTGTTCCTCTTTACAAGGTTCTTTTATTATAGCACTATTTTTAGGAAATAATTGGTAATTTAGTTTTTTCACTATCATTTTCTTCAGTTTTTAAAATTGGGCTTAACCACAAAGGTTAGGAAAGGTTGTAACATTGTACATCATTCCATATTTTTTCATATATTCTTGAGAAATCCCCGAGCTTTTCATGATCACTGAAGAACTTTACTGACTAATCAAACCTCCATGTTATATTTTTATCCTGGTTGTGTAAGTGAATAAGGTGTATGTTTTTGTACTTTCTGTGTCCTCTCAGCAGCTGCTGACCTGTTCTGTAACCCGGCTGCCACAGGTCACTGGCAGGTGCTAAATTCTTGTGTCTTCTTTGAAAGCACAGCTGTGGAGGGAGGGTGTTTGTATTTCACCAGGGAGAGGAAAGCTGCAGTTCACTTTACAGACTTGATTTTCACCGGGACTCTTCTATACAGTAGAAGGCCAACACAATTTGTTTCCTGCTAAAATTTGCCCTGTGAATAGTGACATGACAGGATAATATTTACAAGAATTTTGAGCACTAAATTAAGCCTTAAAAGGCAGTGCTCATGTAGGCAGCTTAGAGAGCATCAAGCTCTTTATGTCTTTAAAGGTCAGACTTCTGATTTAAGATGTAACTCGTCTGCTGGAAGTTTTATTTGTCTCTGAAAATATCTGTGTAAATTTTCACTCATGAAAATAAAATAAAAAAAAAGATTCCTGTAAACTGCTCCCAGCCTACCCTGATATTCTATCTGCAGGATTGCAGAGGAGGCTGCATGACCTTGTGTACTCTGAGGGATGATTTCACTTACAGCTCATTCTCCACAACAGGTGATTGCAAATCATACTTGTCCAATCTTTGGCTAAACAGCAGAAGAGTTGTGAAACTTATGACTTTTCTGGAGGTTGCTGGAAACTGGCAGGTGTTTCTTAAAGCATTATATATTTCATGCTCTGAGTGTGACCTTATGAAAGCTTTCTAGAAGTTGGATTTTGCGTGAAGTATGGAATGGAATTTAAAAATGTTTCAGAGCAATTATTCAGTTCATGAGTAATTAGGCATCACAGATTATTTTCAGCAATAGAAAAAGATTTTTGGTGTTTGAAAAAGTGAGGTTAATGATGAAAAAATTAATTAGTACATTCCTTGATTTTTATGGTTGGGGGTTTTTTTTTGCTGATAAAGAATGGTTTGTAATTATTCGTTTGTACATGGGAATTCTTTTTTCAAGAAGTTGTTGCAAAACTATCTATTAGGGAAAACTTCACTAGTTATCATCTTATCTCTGTCCTTATGGAACTCTGATTATCACTTCACTTTTAGATATGTTGGTGTTGAATGCTGATCCTTAATAACAGTAGTTTATTGCCTTTCATTAAAAATACTTTACAGAACATAAATGTCATCAAGCACAAAACAGCTCAGAAGTAGGACATAAAGTCTAACATCAAACACTTCTCTGAAGTAGGAATACTTTGCCACCCTCTCACTGTTTTATTAAAAAAAAAAAAAGAAAAAGAAAAAAATAGAAGGAGGGAAGAAAGATTGAGGTTGCACAGTCCAGAAGTCAGAAAATGCCAAATTTATGGTTGCTGCTACAACCATGACATTTTTTTTTTAATTTATTCCCTTTTCTAACCCACACAATGTATGAGACATAAGTCTGCTGGAAAAATTAGGTTATGATCATACACTCATCTTGGAGGCAAGTGTAACAGACAGACAAAAGCTCATGAACTGGGGATGTTCTGGCAGGTTTGAAGGGAACCTGCTGCAGTGTGTGATACTGGATTTCCTTTGTTTGCATTCAGCTGACTGCTCTGACATGCTGCTGAAATTTTTCAGGAAGCGTAAGTGAAAGTAAGAAATTATGATTTTTGAAAGTTTTAAATATCATACCTGAATTAAATAGGACGGTTTCCTTTTAGTTCTACTCAGTTCCTTGCTTCAAAAGATCATGAAATTAAGCTTTCTGATTTTTTTTCTTGGTAATTTTTTACTCATTTAATTACACTAATAATGTTTTACTCTTTTGTATTTACTGTGGATAGAGAGGTTAAAGAAGTGTTGATGATAGACTGTGTAGTTCTTGTGTTTGTTTGGAGTAATTTATAGAATTTACCAACTCCTTGATACTCATGACTTCAAGAAGAAGCAGCACAGCCATAGCCATGGAGCAATCTTGCTGCTCAGGTAGGCATGAGCTGGACCAGCCTTCTTGGAATTCTGGTCTCTTAGCCCAGGCTGGTGGTTGGTGTTGATGCTTTCATCCACACCCTCAGTGGTATCTGTAATTGAGCTAAATTAGCAGGAAATACTGTGTATGAAATGTGTTTGCCTTTGTGGTCCTAAATTAAGCATTGATTTTTGCCCTATATGTGATAATGAAATTTGGAGTTTCTGCTTTCTTGTGTCTCTATAGTATTGTCAATTCCATGACTCTCAGAAAAATGAGGCAAATGGAAATAAATAAGCAATTTAAAGTCTTCTATTTCAAGAGGCTTTTTTTCTTCTTCTTTTGTGCAAACCATGGTCTTTAGCAGAATCTTGCTTTTGTGCTTCTGCTTGTGTGTGTGTGTGGGAGAGGGGAGTGAGAAAAGATGGGATTTAAGGTCTCTGCTCATGCAGAAGATTCTGGATGGAATAAGGGAAAGAAGATTAAGTTATTATGCAAGTTAAGGTTGCAATTTGAATAGGCTGGTAAAATTGAAATAATGAAGACGATTTATAATAGCTTAGCTGTATAAATGTTAATAAATCAGTGCACATTAAAACACTGGGTACACACGCAGGCAGTTACTGCAGAGTGGGCACCCCAGTGCAAGTGCAGAGCCAGCACTACAATAATGTGTCTGAGCAGTGACAGCTTTTATTCAGAGCTGGAGACATAATAGCAACTACTTGTTGATTGTGCACTATCGTATTTTAATGGCACACTTAAAGTATTTAAAATGCTGTCGGCTTGATGCATCCTTGAGGAGGATTCTGAGTTCAGCATTGTAGTTCAAGATCTTTATTTTGTGTTGCTGTACAGAAAGCTTGCTGTGGATCTTTTCGCTTGTGTTGTTTATTTTTATGATGCTCTAGCACTTACTGGATTATTCTATTTTCCTCATCCATAGACCAGTTGTTTATTTCACAGATAAGCTGATGGATTGTGGTCCCTTGTGCTAGTATTTAATACCCAGAAATTTCACTATTTCGCTTCTGGTAGCTCTTCAAGATTTGGATTTGTCTTCTTTTCTTTTCTTTTCTTTTTCTATTTTTTTTTTAAGGGTTACATAGAGAACCCATAGAAGAGGCTAAGGTGCTGTAGAAAAGTAGTTATTCTTTCTATGCTGAATTAATGAAGTGCAAACTCCCTTTAATGATCACTGAAATGTTTCTTGCCAATATCTGTTGGCTCTTAAGCTGTAGTATGGCAGAAAAATGATCATCTACTTTCTCCATGGCCAAAGATGCAGGAATGTTTTGGAAAAAATCTAGCATGAAGAAATTTGGGTTGGCTGATTTGAAATGATACAAGAACTCTGCTGGACCCTGCAGTCCTGCAAGGGCTGGATTTATCTGCAGATTACCAGGGCCAGGCTGGAATTGTGATGTCTCCAGCACTGATTGATACATTTGGTTGATGTAGTAAAATCTTTTACATTTTATCCACTACTAGAGTTTGTCAGACTCTATCTGGCCCATAGGACAGTGTTAAGTGTTTTATAAATGGATAAAAACTTCTGTAACTCTAGAAAATGTTAAGAAAGATTAACTGAATCTGTGAACTGCATGTAAAGGGAAAAAAGTTTTCCAATGGTTTTGCTTGTTTGAAGAAGTCAAGTAATACCAGCTCTGCTAGTACGTTTTCAGTAAAAGCACACAAAATTTACTGACATCTGCATTGAACACTTGCAGAACAGAGTTGGCTGATTTATTATATATAAACATTTCACTTCACTGTTGGGAGGGGTGGTTTAATATGGTTGTGTCCTTGTAGCACTCATAAAGTTATTGATTGCAATATTTGAAATTGTTAATAAGATTGTTTGAGCTGTCACTTTTCTGTATGGCATTTGGCTGTTCTGGTATCATGTTAAACCTAACACGAAGGAAATCTTTAAAAATTCTAAAATTCTGTCAGTTGGGTTTTTTTGATTTTTATTCTTGATTTAATGACAGAAAGTATTTTTAAGGTATTTGTGAAAAATAGAAAAGATTTTATAGGAAATGACAAGGTTCAGAAATCCCATCATCTTTAGGGCTGAGCTTGAGAAGCAATGACATTATCTCTACTCCCATCTTCCTGTCACAGTTACATTTCCTGTGTCAGGATTTATAGCCAGGGGAAGAAGCAATTTGGAGAAGCTGAACAAGTAACAGTGGATCTCATTAATATGCATGTAGTGAAAAGGTGCGTTCTGCCCTGCATCTGTGGTGAAAACAAAACAGCTGCAACCACAGGCACACTTGTAAACATTTGTATTAAAGCCAGATGCAGACTAATTTGATTTGATCAATACTTCTGATGCGGTGTTAAATAACGCCGCTTTTGAAAGATTGCTCGAATTAGTGGTGAGATTAAGAGCATTTTTATGTGCTTTGCTGAATAGCAAATGGTGTTGGCATCATCTTAAGTGTGCTGCCTGTGTACATGACTTCTAGATCTGAAATGAGTGAAAATGCACGCAGAAATTAATCCTTTTTGTTCCTTCTTCTTAGATGAACTTCGTCAAGCTATCGTGGCCATGATGAATAGAAAGGATGAACTGGAAGAGCAGAATAGGTAGTTTGCTTTTTTTAGTCAAGAGGGACTGTAATTAAAAAAGAAATCTGTTCTGTAATACAAGCTGTTCTTTCTGTAAAGCTATACATAATATTTATGTAACCTTTTTGATGTGTATATTATTTTTTCTGTGAAAGGTTAACGTAATAATACACTATTTGAATGTTGATACTGAAGAACAGTGTTTTGAGGGCAACTTTTTGCTTTTAGTTTGAATAAGATAGTTCTTTGTATTTTGTGAGCTTTTGCAGTTGTAGTTTTTTCGAAACCAAACCTTATGGCCAAAATTCTGAAGCTCTCTTGAGATAGCTTTCCAAATGAGAAAAAGTTTCTCCTAATGCAAATATTCAGAAAATTTCTGGTTTTCCCCTTCTGGTGTAGAAGTGATGTAGGATGGCTGACAATGTAATGCTGAAAGTGGCTTTTGTTTCTGACTGTCTTTGTGTTCACTTGGGGAAAAATGATGATATACATGTAGAAATGATCAGTTGCTTATATAAAATGCCATCAAACCTACTTTGTATTTATTTAGTTTATTGAAACACGTAGTTAGATGAATGAAAATACAGATGTATTCAATGTTTTAGTAGGGCTATTTTGGTAATTTGTATTTTCCTGTAGATATTTTGGGTGTTTTAATGATGAGCCTACCAACTGATCCTATTTTCCTGCCTCCTATTCTTCCCACTCCCATAATTGCAAGTTATTGCCTCATTCAGCTTTGTGGGTTTTTTTGGCAGAAGGACCAGGATGCTTTGGGTTTTGCCATTATGCATCGTGCTGACCTTTGCTATCTCATCAAGAGTTTTTACACAGAGGTCTGTGGCAGTGCTCTTGGCAGAGACAAGAGCCCTGCCTGTCTTGCTATAAATATATTGCTTATAGATTATTCCCAAGATGTATGGACTAAGCTGAAAACAGCTTATAAGCTTTTTTAAAAAGTGAATTCTTTCTGCATGGTGGTGCAGTAGATCCCATAATAGGTTGTGCTTTGGGCTTGTTGACGAGATAGTAATACAAATTAATAGTGAGCATTTACAACTGCTTTTTCCTTGTAGCTTTTCATGTCTTTATATAATCAAATCAGGTGAATTTATTACATTGAATAATGAAATTTTAGGATGGCATTAATGGTATCATTCAGGCAACCTCCTCTGTGATTCCTAGAGTATACTCTAATTACCAGGCAGTGTGTGCAGTGTTCTAAGAGAGGCTGTTGCCTTCTTGCAGATCCCTGCGAAATCTGCTTGATGCAGAGATGGAGCATTCTGCAGCACTGAGGCAGGAGATGGAGAACTGCAGAAGGAAGGTGGCAGAGCAGGAGGAGCGACATGCCACAAAAGTCCAAGCCTTGGCACGGTAAGAAGTGCTGAAAACGTCTCAAAAAGTAACTGCAGGGGAACAAGGGAATAACAGAGTCTGTATACCAGAGAAATCGTTTTCAAGTAGCTAAGTAGCAGAAGAACATAAGTGATTTAGGACTAAAAATCCTATCGTAAGCAATAGCTTTACATTATCAGCAAGCAAGTACCAAGTTCTGAAGTGGTGCAGCTGTTTTTCCCGTAGCTCTAGGAAGGTCAGCTGGAACAGGTTTCTCAGGACCATTTCCAGTCAGGTTTTGAATATCTGCACAGGTGGAGACTCTCCAGCCCCTTTGGGCAGCGTTGTTGGCAGTGACTCGTTGGCAGTGTTGTTCCTAGTGGGGTCCAGGCTGCTCATGGCCTTTGCCATGGCAGGGTTGTTGCAGGCTTGTGCTCAGCTGCTTGTCCCCCAGGGCTCCCAGATCCTCCTCCACAGATCTGTTTTCCGGCCCTCCAGTGCTGCCTGGGTGTCCCAGGCTATTTCTCCCCAAATGCAGGACTCTGCATTTACCCTTGTTGAACTTCACAGACATTTTCTGAGTCCGGTTCTCCAGCCTGTCTCAGTCCCCCTGGATGGTAGCACAACCACGCAGTGCCTCTCTGCTCCTCAGTTTGTGTTGTCTGTGACCTTGCTGAGGGTGTGCTCTGGCCCAGCATCCAGATCAGTAATGAAGGTGTTAAACAGCACTGGCCCCAGTATTGAGTTGCCTCCAGCTTGGCTTCGTGCTACGGTGAAATTGAAAGAATTTTAACGTCCCCTTGTCTAAACGTGATTCAGCTCAAGAAAGAATTTTGAAGGTAAATGCTGCTGTAACAGTGTGATTTACTTCTTAAAATTCAAAATAAGGTCTAGAGTAACTGTGATGTGTGAGATCTTGGGGGTGATTCACATGTGTAATAAACAACAAACAATCCAAGAGTTAAATAATCTGCCTTACCCAGAGAGAGGTGTTTGTTTTCTGCATGCACAGGCAGAGTATTTAGTGTCAATCACAAAGTACCACAGCTGAGATTCCTATAAGCTTTTTATTGCCTAATTGAAAATGATAAATATAAAGCTTTCTTAAAAAGAAAGGTATTTAGGATGCTACTAATTCTGCTTTTGATGACACATCAAACCAAACTACTCGCGTTGGGGGAGGGAGAGATATGAGTAAGTGAGTTTGACATGCATATGCTGTAAGGCAATAGAGACAATGCAAATACTTCATCGTTTAATATTCATGTTTCAGGTTATAGGAGTTGTATATTCATATTTCTTTGACTCACTTCCCCCACAGTTTTAGAATTTGCAGTGACATATGGGTGAATCAGATATTTGTCATGCACATACCTCTTTGAAGAATAGATAAGGAGCTTGTATAACAAGACCTGAAGAGATGCTCACTTAGACTAACGAGATATTTTTAAACAAGTCTGTGTAATTTTTCTTATTGCTATATGGGTGTGTTGTGTTGATTGCTCTTCTGAAAGTCAGTTTGCCTTGTCATGTGATAAAAACAGTGTTGGGAGTTGCTTGGGCATGATAAATTCATGTGTCACTGGTTACTTTGGACTTGGGAGGCATTTCTTCAATGATTCATTGCAATTCATTTTCTGACATCCAAACATAAGAAACTTTGTATGTAGTTTTTTTGGGATATAGGTTTTTCTTATTGGTTCACTTTGTATGCTGTAGGTAATGCTGCTGCAATAAGAGTAGTAATTTTTTAAAATAAATAATATTTTACATATTATGCTCAAGAAGTTGAGCAAGCTGAACGATCTAAAGAATTTGAAGGAGCAAAAAGTTTGGAATTGCTTTGTGAGTGCTGCACAATGCACTAGGTGAGTAAGAGGAAACTAAGTTTCAGATATTTTGAAGTAGTGAAATCTCACTGCTTCCCTTGAAAACAATCGATCACATGACCAGAGTAGAAAATTTTCCTCACTTGTAATGTTCTGAATATTTTAAGGCAAGGGAAATCATTCAGTAACAATCTGACTGTTGTGATTTGATGAATGAATGTTTTTCAGATTATGAGAGCTGATATTTATGTGTGTCCCCAAAGCTCTTTTGAAGAATTTGACATAAATAGCTTCCTGAAGGCTCTGAGAACACAAATTTCAGTGACACATCAGTCAGTGCTGAAATGATGGCTTCTGGAAATCTGCAATTATTCAGCTGGTCTCCTGGACTGTCCCAGGAGTCTCTGGCCTCCCAGACAAAATGCTAATTTACTGAGAGACATTTTCCCAAGTTTCCCAATTTCTCTTTGAAAAATGGAAAAAATCTTAGGTCAGTTTAGTTTCAGTTTCAAACAGTGGTAATCTCATTGTTCCATATGAAATATTTGAATAGCTCTTTCATAACAGTTGTTCTATTGTTCCAAAAAGGAGCAGGCTCAGGTTCAACCTATTTGCTGGTCTTCTGATAGAATACACTCAGTAGTCTCATAGTCTCTCTAGTATAATGTTGTCAGCTGGTGTGGTTTTTTTTTCTTATTTTCTTTTTTTTTTTAATTGTTTTGTTTTGCTTTTTTTTTTGTTCTCATCGACAAACCTTTCTCAGATTGCATGGGCATATTGTGCCACTGGCTTCTTGGCAATACTACAGTTTTTTAATTGAGATTCTTTTTTTCTGCTTGGAATACTATTACGTCCCTTTGCAAGGAAAGGAATTTATTGAAGTTGACTGTGAAATTGGATAATCTCAGATTGCATATTCTTAGACTATATTCAGCAATGTTGGAGGAAGGCATATTACAAAGGACAGGCTTTGCAGCAAGAAAAGCAGATAGAGTGTGGGGAAATAGGGGATGAGAGTGTGGGGAAATGGGGGATGAGAATTTGGCTCTACTTTATCTTACACTTCTACATAAATCCTGTTTACTGTAGGTTCTGTAACCTAATCTGCCTCCTCTATCTCCTGTCTGTATTACTTACACCACATTGGTTTGGGGTTTGGCATTTTCTGTTATTGTGTTTTACAGCACTTATTTCACAGCCACAGCCCTTCAGTGATGGGTGAAATGATGTGTGGTGCAGCTTGAAAGGATTCCATCACTTCCCTTAAGCAGCTTCTTGGAGAGAGGAAAAAATACCTCTTATTCCTGCTTGTGAAAGCTAATTTGAATATTCCTATATTAAATGACTTTTTCTGCCTGCTCAGTTGGTTGGTGACGTGTCACGAGTCATCAATAGCTCCTATACACAAAAAAAATACTGGAAGTCAGCACATTTAGTAAGGGACAAAGGAGCTTCCTAGAGAGAGCAGGAGGAAGAAGTGGATGAGGAAGATTATTTGGCAGCAGGGCATCAGTGAGGGCAGGAAGAAGAGAAGCAGCTGTAGCGTGAGGAGGAAGGACTCCTAAACCAGGTGATAACCCCCCAGCCTCCATCTCTGAGTGCCCCCAGGCAGGGAAAAGGTTTCAGTGATGGCCCTGCTTCAGCTGCAGCCCCAGCCCATGACAAGCAGTTTAGTTTATCACATTATTCCTCATTGCAGCTTTTTCTGGAGATTGGTTTTATTATATAATCTCATTATGTTGTATACAGTTCAACTTCCACTTCTATGAGTAACAGTTCTCATTTTCCTTATTTAATTTAGGGTGTATTTGATGACAATTAATTGTGATCTTGCATCTCCTAATAGTAGAGTCATTCAGGTTAGAAGGCATCTCTGGAAGTCCTCTAGCTCGACCTCTGCTTTATATTCTACATATTGTAGCAAGACATTCTTTATTTCAATTCATTTTTAATTCCTGCAGGTTTTTTTATTGTTTGGATATTTGGTACCTTTATAGTATTTCCTAAAAACCTTAACTTTTTTATCAAAACATACACATCTGTTGGATTCTTCTAGTTTGTTTTTGTTTGTTTGTTTTGTTTTATTTCATTTTTCCCAATGCTGAATTTAGGAATAAGACACTTTTCTGGTGTAAGCTTTACAGAAAGCACTTGCTAGAATCTGGTATTTGTGCCAGAACCTTAATTACATTATTCTTCTTGCCACTATACTTGAGACATTACTCTTTTTCAAATTCTTTTGTCACCATACTCATTTTACAGAAGCCCTAGAGAATTTTTATATCTTTTTCAAGGAGCAGATGTGTGGTGGGATTCTGTTTGGGTTTGTTTCTTTCTTTTTTTCTATTAAGATATAAGAAAATAAGTCCTATAAGGCCTCTTTGCAACAAAAACTGTATGCCCTATGTTCATTCACTGGATGCAAAAAAGGCAGGTACGTGTTTCCTAAATGCAAATTTGTTTTGTGCTGCTAAAAAAATTTCCATTCTGACAGAAGTTTTGATTTTCTTATAGACAGGGTTTCCTTAAATGCTAATTTTTAAATAATGAAATAGCAGGTGTCATTATTTTTGATTCAAAATTAGGTGGGGAATTGAAGGTATTTGACAACTTACATTTATTATATAATTGATCATTCCTATATATAAGCTATAAAGCTTAATCAACAACACTCACTAGACCTGTGCTGTTTGAACAGAAAGAGTAATTTGTAGGAATACTAGATTGTCATCCTCTATCATTGTCATTTTCCCCTATATCAGCTCATATTAGCATCTGTCTTTGCGCTTATTAAACGGAAGACGTGATCAGGCAGGAAAGTTTGTTACGATTGAGGTTTTGGAGCAGGGTGTGGTTTTAGTGGTGCAGTTCTGCCTTTGTTTTCTTGGCTATTTCAGCCTGTTGGTTGTTTTTTTTTCCCTCTGTATCTCCTTCAGCTTGTATTTAGTCTTGTTGCTGATTCTTCAGCACAAAAGGTGGAACTATTTGGAGCACTTTAAAGATGCTGAAAACGTGCTGTTCTCTGGGCTCATAACAGGTGAACAGTTCTGCTTCAGGTTGGGTGGTGTGGTTTGGATACAGTACAGCTGGGGCCTGCATACAGACACCTTTAACATCCTTCAGCCTGCAGATCTGACCTTTAACTCCTATGCAGGAATTTCTCCTCCTGTGAAATGCTTGTTAGGAAATATCTGATAAAATGCCTTTTGAAGTCATTAAAACCTTTTTAATGAGTGCTTACTAATTGTTTTTAATGTGCTCTGATTTAAAGAATGGTATAAATTCATATACATCAGGATGGGCCCTCTTTGGAATCCAGCTAAATAGTAGTAATGAGAAAGAGATGTCAACGAATGAGAAGTAATAACCTGATAAATAGGCATATTAGGAAATTGGGACTGGGCCATAGTATCCTGCTTTGAATTTCAGTCTTTTATAAAAAACCATAAGTGAATTAAAGTCTTTCTCAACTTCATCTGTACTATATCAATTTTAAGTCAATTTTAGAGCACAGTAGTAAAAAATGGATTTTTTCAAATGCTGTCACATTACAGACAGAAGGCACTGAGTCTATTCTCATATGTAGAAATGAGGTGATAAATGGTTATTTCATGAGAATCCTTAATACTCAACATATTGTAACTGTACACAGTTATTTTCATGCAGACATTTTTACAGTTCTGGTGAGAAACATTTTTGTTTAGCTGTCATAGAATTTTTTTTCATGAATGAATTTTTTAGGTTTGTTTTAATGTAGCATATAGGATTAAATTGTGGTTTTTATGTTTTTTTCCCTTAACCTGAATATCAGGGTCTATCTCTGGTGGAAAAACTGATTTGTTCTTTGTGGTTTTAGAAATGGAAAATATCATCAAATGCATAAAATCATCAAGGACTTAAAATTCGATTGTCGAGCAATCAATAGCTTTTCAATTATTTAGTGACCTCCTACTAAAATGCTGAATAAAATTGAGGTTACAAAGTTCAGCATGCTGGCTTGAAATCCATAGGAATGGGAATATAGTGCCAGTCAAGGCTTCTTACAGGAGCAGTACAGCATTGCTCACAGCAGCAGTTTGTGTGTGTATATATATAATGTATGTAGATTTTATGTGTGTGTGTATATATACAGTGTGATAAGGGCTATCAAACATACTTGCCTGTTTTTTTGAATACTTCTATTTCTTAAATAAATTCTCATAAATAAAATGCCAGGTTTTTTTGTGTATCACCTGTTTACAGGTGTTATCTGTTATCTGTGCTGTGTTACATGTCCAGGTTCCATCGTGCTTGGAGCACGGCCTTGGCTGGCCCAAATTCCCTCCTCTCTCTTAAGGCTTGTGGGGTTCTGTGCATGTTGTGCTGCATTTGTGGCACCTGCGTATTTCTACCTTGATATTTTCTTAAAGTAGAATAAAAGTTGTTTAAACTCACAGTCTGGAAACGCATTTTAGTTACGTTTCTTCAGTATAAACATTTCTGTCGTACTCGCTTAACTGAATGGGCTTAGACAGATAATTGAATTTTCGGATGTCATTTGTCAGCTTTGTTTAAAATTCACTCAGTTGGAGTCCTTTTTATTCCACTCCCAAGTATAAACTTATAAACTTACATATAAACTATAAGGTGCTTAATGTTGTTAAGTGGAGCCGTGGTAGTACCTGGTTTGGATGCTTGTACACTCCAAAGAGAAATGAGACAGGCACAGGCACTGAAATGTGACAGCCAAAGGGATTACCTAAATTTCTTGTCTTATGGTTTTCATTTAGGAATGGTTTCTGGAAAACTTTTGCCTTGAATATTGATGCTGAAGTGCTGGCATTTTCTCACAATGATGAAGCCTGTTTCTAGAGCTGAATTATTATTTGCTTGAAATTAGATGGTTGCAAACTAGTAAAATAATGATCTCGTTTTACATTGGCCATTCTGAATTTCCTTGTGTAGTATCCTATCCTTATGTTTTAGTTGACTGTTAATTTAGATGTTTGTTTGCCATCAATATAGCATAGTATAGAAAATTTAAATTAAACAATTAATGGAAAGTTTTTGATTATGAGATAATCTGTTTCACTGATGTGTTTATGTGGTTCTGGAAAACTAATTTTCCTGGTACTCTGCTGTTGATGTATTATTTAGTGTGTAAGTTGGTTTTTTTTTTCCCTTGCATCATGGTGACACAACTTCAGTAAAGCTCGCTATAACAGAGAGTCTGTTTCTTTCCATTGAAAAGGACTTTTCATCTATTTTGAGAAAACAATAATATTTATTTATTCTGGTTTTTTTATCAATAGAGAAAATGAGGTGCTAAAAGTGCAACTTAAGAAGTACGTAGGAGCTGTCCAGATGCTCAGAAGAGAAGGTCAAACAGTGGAAGGTAAGGATAAAATGAAGTGGGGGAAGAATCCATGCACAGGGTTTGTTTTTCTGTATGCTGCCTTTGAGGGAGTACAATCTCCCAATAGTGAAAATAACGTATTTCATATCTTTTCCTTTTGAGAAAAATACTGATGTAGATTTTTGTACTTATTTTTACAGAGCATTTCCTGGTAGATGAGGTGTTCTTACGTTTTTCAATAAGAAATTTTCCAGAAAAAGCTGTCAGATGAAAATTTTGCTTCATCAATTAATGTGATGTTGGGATCTGAAAATAAATTTAGTATCTCTAGATTACAGTGTTGTTTTGGAGATCAGTATTTGCAGACTATTTGAAGTAGACTCTGTACTGAGTAGTAACAAGCAGATTTTATATCTGAAAGAAAATGAGTGAAGTTATCAGCAGTTTTACCTGTTTGTCTTCTGTGGTCTGTGCTAGAAATATCCATGAGGGGATGAACTGAAGTCTTGGTTCTGAATCCTCTCCTTCCACTGGTTTCAGAAGGTGTTTAGAGAGATGAGAGGGGTTGCCAGAAATTGGCACCACCTGTCTAATATTTTTTAATTGTGAATATTTTGGGCATAGAAGCAGCTGTATGAATGAATACTACTGCTCTTAAGGTCTAGTCACTGTCCTTATCTGGAATTTCAAAGCTTCATTCATCCCTAAAAGGATATTTGTTAGTGAGAACACATGTTTTAACTTCCGACTTTGCTGGAGTGTAGTGATTCATATTAAGAATTATTCACGAAAACCATGCCTTAAGCTTCCTATAATAGCAGAAATTATCCTTCATTAGGTAGTGACAGTTTCCATGATGAGTATAATTATAGGAAAAGAAAAAAAAATATTCCTAGGCTAGCTATATTCCACCATGTTAAAATTATGCAGATTAGTGAGTGATAAGAATAGAAACTGAGTAGGATGGTCAGATTTTATAGATGAAAAAGGGGGATGGAACAGTACCAACATTTCTAAAAATGAACACATGTATGCTTTATGCTGGAAGGATATTTAATCAATCCACAGTAATTTTCTATAATGTTTATAACTAGTGACCAGAATCAATTTCAGCTACATGCAATATTTGTAATAAATTTTTCTTATATTTTAACTTCACACATTGTATTTTTATAAAACCAATTTTTTTGTCCTTAGCTGCCATTGAAAATTTAGGTGAAATTTTGGTAGTTCTGGGGCCTCTGACTCAAAGTACATAAGCATGTAAATAATTCCTGAGAAGCAGCAGCAAAAAAGCAGTGAAGCAAAAGGAGTTTTTTCTTTTATCAGATTTACAGAAACTATTGCACCCATGGTTTGTACACATAATGAGTGATTTTAATGATAATTAATCTTCTGAATGGTATGAGAACAAAAGTCTTAAATGCATTGTAGATTTTAGAACACGGATTTTCTGTGACTGTATTTTGAAAGAGTCAGAATAAATTGGGCTTCTGCTGTTATTTTTATCACTATAAATAATGAAGACTCTGTATGTTTGCTACAATAATCAGATCAAATGCTATTGAGTATGGCTTTAAAATAGTTTCCTAAAATAATAAATGAAACTCAGCTTGATACTTTGCCTTGTGGTGACTTAAAAAGGCCAAAAACCCCACTCAGCAAATGTGATTATAAATAAATTACCCGAAAGTCAGAACTATCAGCTTTCAAAATGAGTGATCACTGCTGTAGCCTGAGCAGTTGGATATTGGTATTTAAATATTTAATAAATGAGCATCTTGATTTTTCAGCCATCAGCAGGAGTTGGCTCTGTACCATTTTTCAAACCTGCTTAGATAGAATATTTATATAAAAATGCTGATCTTAGAAGTCTGGCTGAAGAACTTGAATCAACATTTACAAGGAAAAGATCTTAAAATAGCTTTCAAATTTACTTAAATAATAATAAACTCCTAAATTCTTCCTCAAAGCAAAAATCAGTTCCCAGGCTCAAGAATATTTAGTCAGATAAATTATGGTCTCTCCTGTCTACCTTGTAGTGGTTGTAGATATAGTTCAGATTTTGAAGAATGATGAAAGCATTTATTCAACTTCTCTTTTATTAGGGCTTTGCTTTTATGTGTTAACTTGTTTTCTTAGAAATTCATGAGCTATGAGGAAAAGCTGAATTTGATTTTGTATAACTTGGAGGAGATTTATTTAGAATAGGCCTTAAAGTGGTCTTCAAGTACATAAATGATAGCTGGGAACAGGAATGGAATAAACTGTAGTTTTCATTCACTACAGATAAAAGAAGTAGTAATGGGCTGACATGGCAGGTGAAGGGAGTTTGATTAACTATCAGGAAAAGCTCTATGAGAAGAATATTTGGCTTAAAATAGGTTGTGCAGGGAAGCATGATATCTCCCTTCTTGGGAGTTTCTAGGGATAAATTAGACAATTAACTGTCAGGAATGGAATAACTCCAGCTGATTCTGCTTGATGCAAAATCATGAAATACTGGATGAGGTATGGGACGTTCATTCTCAGCCCTATTTTACGTAATTTCTATGATATGTAAGCACTCTGTGCAAGTAATATGAAATGATATTTTGGAAGCCCACTCAAAAAAGAGGCTTAAAAGAGAAGCATAAGCTTAGTTTTAAAAGACTTTGGGCAGGAATTTCAGGTACTACGTGCATATATTAGGCAGCTGTAGTCACAGAACAGCCAATTGCTTTTAGTTTACGTTTTCTTCTGTTAGGATTCCAGTCTAAATATTTCTTACAAAGAAAGGTCCCTGCAGAATCTGTATTTTAGTACTTGTAATAGTGTTTAATATTATGGTCTGTTTCGATATTTTTAGTAATTGTTTCTTATAGAGCTATTGTTTCTAAACAGGATGTCTTGGATGTTTATGGAATTCAACTTTTAAATTTGAGGTATCTCTTTGTTTTAGTTCTGCCAAACATTTGGAGCACTGATGGTGAATTTACAATTCCAGAGCAAAAGCAAGTAGAAAACAATGAGGAACTGGCCAGCTCTTATGAAAGGAAATTGATTGAGGTAAAGTTTGTACGGCACAGATTTTATGGAATCGTAATTGTAAAACAAGGTTTGAAGCTTAAATAGTTTATTTGCTTAGGTGTTGGGGTTTTTTTCCCCAGGAATGTAAAAGATAAATCTGAATTTTTTTTCTTCAAAAATGAAAAACCTCAGATAATTAAAAGTATGTTTCCTAACAGGGGTATACTTTAATATGCTGATATTAAAATGAAGGTTTTAATAAATAAGCAAGTTCCTTAAGGTTATAACTGATGGTGGTGAAGTTGAAAGCATCACAGACAATAGGTTTGAGGTTTTGTGTAAATTATGGTGCATAATTACGGGCATGGCTGTGTTGGCAGTTGAGCTTTATTTAAAAGGAGGACATAGTGAAATGTGTAGCATTTTCTGTGCTTTCATGCTGGTTTCTGATTGCAAACCATGTTTCATTTTGGTGTTGCTTATTGAATACTGCAGTAAGGAAATGTGTGACAGAAGCTACTACTTCTGTTGATATGGCCATGTTAGAAAAAGTTCCTAAGGCAAGATTTACTATTAAGATTAATGTAAAATGCATTAAAGGAGAAAAAAAAGATAGATTATGGTTTCATCCTAAATTTAAATACAAATTATTTTCAAGACAAAAGTAATGAAATTTAATATCTAATACCCATATCTCCTATTAAATATTAAAAGAACATTTTTATAAAAAGTAAAACAATTCTCTATGTCTTTCCCTTGCCCAGAATACCCTGAAATTGGATACCCACATTAACTGATTAACATGAAGATGACTAAAAATGCAGGTCATGGATCAAAGAGCTTAATACAGTTCTTCTAAAACATTCATACTTGGTTATCATTTTCTCATAGGACCATGTGAAACTAAGTCTCTCCCTAATGCTTACCTTTAGTTGAGTTCTTGTGACTCCTTTCCTCTGTTCTGTACCTATCAAAAGATAATCTTAATTAAGAACGCAGCTAAAATCTCCCTCAGCTTTGAAGGCCTCCTTTGTTGTACCAAGTTTGCTCTGCTTGCTCAGGAGTTTGCTGCTGATGCTTCTGAGTTTGTGATGGTGTCAGTGGTGACACAGCTCTGGATGTCACCTCAGGAAAAGCCTTTTTGGCTCAGTCCTTTGCTGTGAAACATGAAGTGATATTTTCTTTGTCGTTTCTCTGGAGGCTGCTCTCAAATGTGGTCGTGCTGGGCAGTGTAACTGCAGTGCTCCAGGCACTTTGGTTTTCTTTTGACAACAGGTCTTTGGAGTTCTCACAGTGTGGAGCCTCAATTGTTTACCTTAGCCTCACTTCACCTTCATTTGGGTTTGTGTTCTTTAAACTGTTTTCTCATATAGGAAGGAATGAATTTAAGTTATCCTCTGTCCAAGGGAAACTTAGCTTATTTGTACTTTATTTTTTTGCTTTGAGCATATTGTTATGGAGAAAAACTACTGTGAAGATGATTGAAGTCCCAGTAGGGAAATTTATTGCTTCAGCTTCACTGTGGATTGAGTAAAGGAAGATGTGGTGGCATAAAATGTAACTGAAAGGGTATAATTATAAGGAGACCTCTTTATTGTTTTAGCAGACTTTGATGCAGGAAAAATTAAAGGAACTTAAATTAATATTGTTATTCATTGCTCCTTTTGATATGCTGTCATGGTAATGCATTTTTCTTTAACAAGAAAAAGTATTGTAGTAAGTTAATTGCTAATAAGTGATACCTGCCAGTTGTCCTTTTGATAATATGTAAAAAGTGATTTGCTGTTTTATTTGCTGTTAAATTTCCTTTTTAT
The DNA here is from genome assembly GCA_013398015.1 of Oreocharis arfaki. NCBI lineage: Eukaryota > Metazoa > Chordata > Aves > Passeriformes > Paramythiidae > Oreocharis > Oreocharis arfaki. The sequence goes on along the minus strand of VZRR01004734.1, from coordinate 1,036,131 downwards.
TATTTAACTTTGCTAGGGACACTTACACATTTTTGCATTATTTGTAGTGTTTTTAGAGAGTTGTTGAATTTACATTTTAATTGAGTCTGCAAGTAGAAAGTTATTTCAAGGACATCCAAATTTCTCTCCAAAGAGGGAGAGAAAATAGTCACATATCAGTCTGGATTTTGTTCTTCTGATGGACAGGCACTGAAAAATCAAACATGATTTCAGATATGTAAACTACTGAGCTTTGTATCCATTCATAAGTTTTTATATTGCTTTTGATAACCAGTCAACAGCAGTATTGCTGTTTTCTCTGTGATTTTGCAACTAGTTGTGTGCTGTATCTCTGTACCTGAAATGCAAGGAAATTCTGCCTTCCAGCCCAGGCTCTGTGTAATTAACAGTGACCTGTTAATATTAACTAGACATTCTCAAATGTTCCATCACCTGATTTAAATTGGAATTAGTGGTTAAGCTGGTATGGAAAATAATTTATCCAGAGTTAATAGTATAATATTACTGTTTTCTCTAATAAATTGGTGTGGTTTAGCCCTTTTTCACATGTAGGTTACAGTGATGAATTACTGGATTTGAAGGACTCCCTCTAATATAAAAAGAAATTGGAAAAGAATGCTTGAAGTTCACACCGAAAAAATAGTTTTGATTTTTTATTTATAATCAATCATGTCAGATCCTGGCTTGTCAAACTGAAGCTGTTTTTTTCTGTTTGCTTTGATACTGTGAGGGATGCAGGTTTGTGTGGAACAAAGCACAAAATTAAAAGCAGGCACTAAATTAAACTGAATTCAACTGCTTTATTTTGGAGAACTTCCCTGGGGAAGAAGGAGAAGGCAGAGTAATTGAAGAAAAGGAAATAATGAAATTCACAGATAGTAATGAACTGCTTCCAGAAGGGAAATGATGAACTCCTAAGAGATTTGGCAGTAGTTCAAGTCCCTGTGCTATTGTTGAGGTGCCTGGATTGAAATTCATGTTGTTCAGGTGTGCTTTTATGCTGTTGCTCCATTGCCTCTGCTGTTCTCTACCTTTGGATGGGAGTATGAGGAGGAGGGAGGCATTCCAAGAGTTGCTGTAACTGAGGAACAGGTTTAACAATGCTGCTGGGTCAGCCCACTGGAAGGGGCCCAGCAGTGCCCGCTGTGCTCATCTGACACCTGGAACTTTGCATCCTCGTCATTCCCCAGGCCCTGGCACTCTCAGAACATCCTGCATCACCTGATGCTCTCTTGGCTTAAAATGCAGAGCACAGCCACAGCCTCACTCAGTGTCCAAAAAGGCCACTCTGTTTACCTCTGAGAGCAACCTGTGCCACAGCCTAACTCTGGTGTTTAGACTCCTCTGACCTCTCACAGATTTGACTGGAGTGATTGACTTCTAGCTCCAGTCCTATTAAAATCCCAACTAATTTGGGATACATCACTTCAGAATTATTGACAAAGTTTAATGCAGTTTGTGCATTTTGCATTACTCCCAGTTCAAAATATTGTGATTAGTTTGTACCTGTTGAGTGCTGCATTCATCAAAGGATTAACCTGAGAACAGAAGTTAATGGGTGTTTTATTAGAATCGGTTGTCATATGGTCTCAACTGATAGGAATAAAATTTGACATGAAGTTGTATTTTGTCCTATTGAATTTCATATCAAAACTACATTTCAAGGCATGAGTCAAAATTATAGCAATGTCTGTTCTTAATGATCAGTTCAAACTAATGCATTAGCAGTGCTTGGAGAGTATGGTAAAAAACCTGATATACATTTACGAAGTTACGTAGTGTGATTTCTATTTTTTTTTTTCCCAATTCAGAACAGAATTATCCCTTGGCTTTGCTTTTCAGGTGGCTGAAATGCATGGGGAGCTGATTGAATTCAATGAGAGGCTGCACCGTGCGCTGATGGCCAAGGAAGCTCTGGTGTCCCAGATGAGACAAGAACTAATTGATCTGAGAGGGCCGGTGAGTGTTTGTCTATTGCACTGTAGAATATCCCTCTGGAATAGGCTCAAACGTGTTACTCATGATGAAATATCTATTAGCTGGTAAGAAATAACACGTCTGTGAAGAATTGGCTTTGCACAATTCCTTTCCTCTTAACTATTGTAGATTATGCTTTACATTTTACATTTTCCTTTTGAGGCAATGAAGTTATCCTTTTATGTTTATTCTAGCTATAAAGTAAGGTAAAAAGCTATTGCTGTTTCAGTTCTAAATGCTCTTGCAATCTGGTTTTCTAACAACTGCTACTTCCTTTGATTCTGCAGGTATTAGTCCACCATTGCATTTTTATGAACTTTCGTACTTAAGAGCACAGCTAAAATAAAATGCTCATGTGTCCTTCCCTTAAAGGAATACTGGTTGTAAAAGAAAGTGATCAGTAGGTTTTATGTGCTTTGTATTTTCCTGTAAGTTGCTTTTACAGAGTACTTTGTTTTAGCATCCTTTGCTCATAAAGGCCTAATAATGGTGTTATTTTCTGGGTTTCCTGTATCTTTCAAAATTATAGTCTTTTACAAACCCCAACTTGTTTCTTTACAAAACTGTAGCAAATTCTAACATAAAGGACTCACAAGGGTGATATGTTCACAATCCTCTTGCAGGATTTTGTTTTTCTCTTATTGTTTGTCAGTAATAATTTTTATTGGCATTTATAAAATTGAATGTTGAATTGTAATTTCCTTATAATATTATGCTTTCTTAATTGAAAACATCATAACCACTGTGTGGAAATTATTTCTGTTTTGTAAATATAGGTCCCTGGAGATTTGAGTCAAACATCTGAAGATCAGAGTTTGTCAGATTTTGAAATGTAAGTTTCGTAATTCACAAATTTTTCTCTTCATACTGTCTTTATGGGAAAGGGGAATAAGCAAGCAGATTCAATAATTTGCTTTTCCTGTATTATTTCCAATAACTGCATTCTTAGCTGTGGTGTTCCATTGTTAAAAAGTATGGAGAGCTGCACAGTCCATGCCCCAGTGTAGTTAATAATGCTGAACTCAAGGAGTTTAGATTTAGGAAGATTCTCTTGCAGTACTTTTTAAGTGCCCTAGGTCTTGGTATTCTGCCACAGCACCAAGTTACTGGTTCTAGTGCTTTGGGTTTGATGGGTGCTGGTTGCTACTCATCATGGGATGGACTTTCTCATTTGTACAGAATAGCTCCTACTCAATGCTTACAAAAATCCCCGAATCTCAAAACCCTCAAAACAACCCACCCCAGATCATTGTAGAGTGTTGTGACTTGGAATTTTGCCTTTAGTAGTCAAACTGATGGATCTTGCTTTTGTGGATGAGGGGGTGAAAATGGAGCTGATGTGTTCGAATCACAGAAATTTGGAGATGAGTGACAGAGTGGATGGAAATGGCTTCTGCATAATTGTGCAGTGCTCTCCTGTTATTTAATGAACTTTAGCTGAGGTTTGTGGCCAAAAATGTTGAATTTGTTGAAGTGGATAATTTTTGCTTCATGTGTCTAATCAAATGTTGCCAAATGCATGCTGTGAAAAAAAACCCCAAAACCCAGAAAACCTGCAGTGAAAAAATCCCCCAAACCCCAGAAAACCTACAGTGAAAAAAACCCCCAAAACGCAGAAAACCTGCAGAAGGAATTCTTTCGGTTGGGTTAATTTGAGGGAATGCTTTTAGGTTCCACGCATATAAAAAGTTCAGGCAGAACTCCAATTTTTCTGCTACTTCATTTGAAATGTAAGTTGCTTTGTTGATCACTTTGATCATTATCTCAATCATTGCATGTAGTTGCTTTGCAATTCTTATACATAAATATGATTCCCTATTTTAAGTTTTTCCCTCTCCTCCTCAGATCAAATCGTGCTCTTATTAATGTTTGGATTCCCTCAGTCTTTCTGCGTGGAAAAGCTGCCAATGCATTCCATGTTTATCAGGTGAGTGAGACAGCTTAACAGGGATTTTGTGTAAAAGTTTCTGACTGAAATAGCACATTTTAATAATTTAAAGCTCTCTGTATAATTTCATTAGTGATCAGCTAATGAGCAGCAGCAGTAACTTCATATATACTCATCCATAGGATTGTGTTGGTTATTCAAATAGCATATTTTGAGGGTTGACTTTAAGTAGTTTAATACTTGAAAAGCATGATAATAAGATGACTCCATTGGTCAGGGAGTGCAACAATTCAATATTGATCAGTAACGCCTTCTTCAGTGTGCATGTACATGTTTTACTTCAGTTTTGGGGAAAACAATGACCAGAAACGTTGCTTGACAGACAGATGTGGTTTACTGTAGTAGCTCACTTGAAAACATCTTGAATAATGAAACAATTCTTCACTGTGTGTTATTGAACATGTTCACATTGTGTTCTGCCTCAGGCAGGTCTGGATTTAAGGGTTTGTGCTCCAGCCTGACTTGCAGTTGAAGCATTGAAATCTTATACTGTTCCTTGATTCCTGGATTCTTGGTTTCAGAGCAGTGACACCCTCCGTGGAGAGAGTGGCAGGGTGAACTTCAAACACTCTCTAATGTGCTGTCCCAGGCTGTTTGTATTTCTTTATTTGTGGATTGTTAGCAGCTGCAAAACTTCTCTGCTTTTGTTTCAGCCACATGTACTTAGTTCTGAACAAGATTGCTGAAGCTTGTTAACATTCCTCTCACTCTGAGTGATGGTTTTTTTTGTAGAATTTTGAATCATTTATGAAGTGTTGGCAGGTAGTTGAAAAATACAGGAAAACACCCACCTTTCGGCCAGTAAAAGACAATGAAAAATAAGACTTGAGGGGATGGAAAGAAAAGCCACCAGGATGGGAACAGTTAGTAATTTGTTCAAAAGCACTGAATAATCAATCAAATTGAGATGCACAGGTGTGTGGAAACCTAACTTGTTGACAAGTGTAATTATTTTTGTCTTTCTGGCTTTCACGTATTTCTCCACTCTGCTGTTGCTGGTTACACATTCTCAAACCCAGACACGAGTCTGCCAACACAGGAATTCTTAAAAGCATCGATATCTCACCCCACCTGGTACTCATGATGTTGCTGCTCCATGACCACTAGAAGAGCTCTGCTTTCTACTGCTTCTTTCCTAAGTTGCTCTGTGTTGCTTTTCATCCTGCTCGAGCAGGAAGGGTGGAGCAGATGGCCCACTGTGGTCCCTTCCTTACCCATTCTGTCAATTCCTTGAAGAATTTAATGTATTTTTACTTATAACTTGGTGTCAAATTAGGTTACTAAAGACGTCAATATTTGTCATGCAGTTTGACTGAACATCACTGTACAGGTAGCACTGTGAAAGCCTGCAAAATATGCAGAATTCACATATTCTATGGCTGTTTGTACATTCAAAAGGAAAAATGTTGAGATAAACCAAGCTTCCCAATTTGTAAGAGGTTCAGAACTTTACCCAAAATCTGCTGAAGTGAGTGGATGTTGTTTGTCTTTAATGGAAAATAAAGAACTTGTAATTGAAGGCTAAGCCTCTTGAGAACAGGAAAAAAGGAAGCAAAATATTTCCAAAAGATTGGAAATTCTTAATCTTCAAAAAGACAATTTTGAGAATTTTATTAGGTTTTTTATGTCTACAGTATAAAGTCATAATGTTGGGCACTCATAGTGTGCAAAATTTTGTTTATTGGTATATTTGAAAAATGTACAAGTTTTTCTGAATATGCTCCATTCATTATCTTTTCACACTTGCAATTTACAATATTTTTTTAATGTGAAAAGTTAAATATAGCTATGTATAACAGAGTGTAGTCTGACTAGTTTGTCTTCAGTTACAGAGCAGCACAAACCAACTTTGTCTTTTAATAGTTAAGAGAAAAAGCAACCAAGAATTACCTGTAGAAGTGACCTAAAACTTCTATAATTCTTGTTAAACTTTGATCATGGCACTTGTTGAGGTCTTTCCTTAAGGAAGAATTCATGAATATCATTCCTGCCGGTTTTTGGTCTCAGTAACAGGATTGTCACTGGTTTTCTTCCACTGTGCATGAGAAAGAGAAGTATTTTCCCAAACAGACATATACAATACTGTGATGAAATGTTTGAGGTGAGTGCCACATCTCTGATCAATTATATAATCATGTGCTTGTTGAATATATATTTTACATTTTATAGTGACCAGGAAAGCATTAATTTAGAAAACTTCAGAATAGCTTCAGTAACAGCACTGTGCATTTATCTTATTAAATCTCTGCCAAAACACGTGCTCCTGATTACAGAGAATTTAATTCAGTGTTGAAATTGTGAAAGAGGATATTTACCAGGCTACCAGTATGTCCTGAACAGGCCCAGACTGGAAGTGGAATTAGGATAAATGATTGAGCTCATTTCTGAGAGTCCTTTTATTCCTAATAAACATTATTTTTACTGCCTTATCATTTATTTCTCCAGTGGCAGAAAATGAAAATACATATATAACTCTTTGTATCAGCTACATGAGAAATGACTTGTGGTATATCAGTGTAAAGGAAAGTAGCAATATTACAGAATGTTGGTGTGAGTAAGATCGTTACCAACACCTTTTGGAGTTCACATTTCCGTGGGAGAACTTGAGTAAACAGATGTAAAAACTGACTCTTGGTAGTGCTGGTTAATTCTGAGAAAAATACATTAAATGAGCTTCGGAGAAAGCTTAAGTGGGCTAGCTGGAACAGGCAAAGTTTGAAATTTTGGTTTGGTTAAGCATGATTTTTAGATATGCTAAATACTTACAACTGTACTTAAAGCTAATTGGAAATCTGCCCTGAGGTGCTTAACCCAACTGAAAATCAGATCATATGTGTGATACTATCAGGGTAAGATGTTGCTGCTAAATGAAGGTGCTACAAAAGGGCACGAGCCTCGACCATTGGTTTTCCAAATGCAGTTCACGTGAGCGTATTTCTGACATGGCTTGATTTCTTCTGCATTTTCTATTATTAGAAAGCTACAGAGGTTGTCCTTCTCTCCCCTCCTCTAATGAGCCACCTTGTTAACCTTTGCTGATTTGGAATTGTGTGTCTCTGGAGCACTTCACTTGATGGAGAGAGTAGGACTGTGCCAGGGGAGACTTGCTATGTCACAATTATTGTTGATGCACTTTAAAATTGTTGTGCCTCTTCTGTCCCTTTTTGCTTATAAATAGGTATTTTGTAGCAGAAAATAAACTGTGTACGTATCACTTGCCTTGGAAATAGCCAAAAGAGGGTGGAAAGAATTGCAGAGCATCTCAAGTAGTTTGGAAAATTATGAACTTATCAGTTCTACAGTGTCTGTCATCTGTTTTCATGGACTTATAAATGCTTCTGCAGAATGTAAGAATTAGGAGAAATAAATACGGGTTGCTGTGCCTCTTTGAAATCAATGCCAATTTTGCACTTGTGCTTCTTAAACCAGGAAAAGAAATTAATGAGATGTTAATTTGTGTATCAGGAGGGCCTGACCTGGACAGGGTAAGAATAGACTCCTGCAGGAGTTTTGTTATTGCGCTTGCTTTTTAAAATATAATTCTATGTTTTTAAATTTAATGCAGATTTGTAATGCTGTTTTGAAGGGCATTTCAAAGCATTTATTTTTGTGTCACGTTAACATCTGTTTCGGATGTTCAAAATCAGTGCATTTTTCATCCTTAAAAAAACCCAGATGTTGCTCTTCAGTAAAAATAGCAGGAAAAGTTTCCAGCACCAGCATACTTGTCACTTAGTTTCAACCATCAAATAGTTTCTTTAATTTCTGTTAAGGATTAAGGATTCCGGACGAGTTCAGAAATAAGGCTGTGGACTCCAAAAGCAGGCAGGATTGTATAATGAATCCTATTAGATGTGGAAATTTCAATCAGACCTCTGTATTTGTAGAGTTACACTGCACTCTTGCAGTAATGTTTAACTGGCAGAATTAACTGGTTATAAATCTTAAGGATTTAAAAACAGGCTGTGGAAATATAGCCAAATTTTATGCTCAATTTGAATGGCTGAGTTCAAGGGGACAGTTGTGAGCAGCAGATAATTCAGTGCCCTAGTTTAGCACTATCTGTTACTGTCTTAAAAATTAACAGAGCCATAGATCTGTATCATTCAACTATGGATGTTTCAACAATTAGAGGGTGTATAAATTTTAGGGGAAAAGCTGTTTAGAATTGGATATGCACTTCAGTGCAGTTACTGAGTTCAATTAAAAATATTTTTTCACTTGTTTTCTCAGAATATAAAATAGTAACAGAAAAATGCATATTTTATAATTTCTGTTCACCATGGAGTTGTTATGGGTTGTTCTCATTCCGGATTATTCCTTGTGGAGAATAGCAGACTGTCTGTTTTAAATGAAATGCCAATAGCAGATCTTATTGAATAAATAAAGAATAAATCTCCACATGCAGTGCATCAGGAATTCAAAGGTGAAAGAGCTGAAAAGTGACTAATAAATAGCTTCTAGCTTGCATACCAGAGATTTTAAAGTAGCTAATCTGACACAATTTTTAAAAGGGTTTAAGGAGGTCTAAAAACCAAGTTGTTACAAATCATTAGGAAAGGGATAGACAAGTAGGAAATGCTATTATGCTGTGTATAAACTCTGGTTTATCTGTGTGCAGTTCTACTCCTCTCCAAAGAAATATATCAACTGCAAATAATATGGGTGGGAAAAAAAAGCTTTTTCACTGGAGAAGCATATTAGAAATTCTCAGCCTGCATGAAAGGCAACTGAGAGGGGAGTACAATAGCAGTCTTTCATATCATGAAGGAAATGGAGAGATTTTTAACTGTTTCAATATGCAAATTGGAGCATTGATTGAAACTGTTGCCTTGCAATTTCAAAACAACTGCATGACAGTGGTTTTCTCCACAATGTATAATTGGGGTGAATACTGAATGTTTATGTGGGTCTAGAAAATAAATGAGCTAGTTAAATTGAAGAAAAATCAATCCAAACACAAAGATGTGACTTCTTTCTAAGGAAATCCCTGGATAGTGATATTTTGGAATAATAAATACCACTATACCTTTTGTTCATATTTAAGTGTTCTGGATAAAATACATTTCATGATTCTCCAAGGAGTTTTCTGAACTGTTGAAGTCAGTGTGCCTTGCTGTAAGAGCAGGGTGCAAGGAACTTGGAGGTCACGGTGTAACTAAACATGAGCTGCCCTTGCAATGTTATGCTACTAATGACTAATTTAGTCCTAAAATGGAAATATTAGATATGATGATGAAATATCTTTCCTTCCAACTAATGCTTATCTTCTGTGCATGACAAGCTCATTCTAAATGTTTTCAGAGCACATCCTCTGTCTTTGTACTCGCTCAGGTTTGTTTTGCTTCAGGTTTAGATCTTGACTCCTGTCTTGCCATTCATTAGCACTGACAGATTGTTTGTACAATTAATTTTGCACCTGAGTAGAAAAATCAATTAGGTGATGTCTTTATTACCAATCAAAAAATCGTGAGGATTGTTTAGGCTTCACTGGATGAAATTATCCAGGCTGTGACGGGAGCTCAGCCTAGACACTCATAACCATGTCTTCTAGCAAGAACATTAGAACAACTGCAGGTAGCCAAAAGAAGGTTCAGAGGCTTATTCTCTTACAAAGTTTCTGATGGCTATTCCTGAGTGGGAGACTGATTAGTCATAAGCATTATAGGACACAGCCACATACGGAGAAACTAATATATTTTGTGCAAAGTCACACTTAATGGAGCCTAGTCTATTAAACAGACAATTTAAATATTAGGCCACTTTGGAAAGCCAGGGTCGTGCTGGCAAAAGTCTTCTCTTCCAAACAACCTGTCTTCTCTAGTTAACTGGTTGCTTTCTGGTGACTGCTCTTTGTGATCTCTACAGTTAGCTGCCCATCGTTTTTGTGTGGCATGCATTGCTCAGTCAGCCTACCATTAGAAAATAATTTTTAGTCTCAAATATTCGTGGGTGTACAGACATAATCCAGATCAGAATTTTTTAAAAATTGCATTTTCGTTTTACCTCTAGATGGTGATAGTTAGATGCAGTTTCTTTAGTGTCTGTGAAGCAAGTTTATTATTGCAATAATATTATTTTGTTATATTTCTCAACTGTAGACTATCTTATTTTCTGTATACATATGGATTCCACTTTCCTGTGAAGTGTACAGCAAATGCCATTAGTCATGCCTTTTGTTGCTATAATTACTAGTGCCTGACACTTAAGATAATGAAACTGAGATTTTATGATTCCTAAAGTGATATCAATATTTAAATGGCTTCTTGCAAATCCGCCTTCTTTGCAGAGCAGTGAACACTTTACATTATAAACCAAATAAGTTTAAAGATTAATATGCTAATCAGACAAGACTGTTACCATTTGCATATGAATAGGACACCCTAAGACTATAATCAATAAACATTTCTTACAGTTTTGTTGTCCCTTTGACTATCTTCAGTCTTGCTGTTTAGTATTGACTGACATACTTGCTCATAGTATTTCTTTTTATGTTACTTTAAATGATGTTTTAAAACCTGATGTTTTTCTCTGCACTTCCTCTGTGAAGGAAGAGCAATACAGTTTCCTATGAAAGGGCTTTTATCAGGATTATTTAGGTTTGAAAACACCTCTAAGAGCATTGAGTCCAACTGTTCCCCAGCACTGCCAAGGCCACCACTAACCCATGTCCCCAGAAGCCACCTTCTCATGGCTTTTAAATTCCTTCAGGGATGGTGACTCCACTCCTGGTGTGGGCAGCCTGTTCCAGTGCTGGACAGCCCTTTCCATGAAGAAGTTTTCCCTAATATTCAGTGTAAACCTCCCCTGAGGCCTTTTCCCCTTGTCCTGTGCCTTGTTCCCTGGGAGCAGAGCCTGACCCCCACCAGGCTCCAGGCTCCTGTCAGGGAGTTGTAGAGAGTGACAAGGTCCCCCCTGAGCCCTCTTTTCTCCAGGCTGAGCCCCCCCAGCTCCCTCAGCTGCTCCTCACAGGACTTGTGCTCCAGACCCTTCCCCAGCTCCCTTCCCTTCTCTGGACACACTCCCCTCAGTGTCTTTCTTGCAGTGGAGAGGGAAGAATTTTCACAGAAACACAACATAAAAGAGCTGGAGGAGAACAGTATCTGGTACCCAAAAATGTTTGAGGGGGAGAGTGCCCAGCAAATTCTTTGGGTGAGAGATGACCCAGGGAAAGCACAGTCCAGGGTCTGCTAGCTGGGCCTGTTGACCTTGAATTTAATCACAAACAAGCATGGTCTTGGTATTTCCTCAAAGGTTGAAAGTGGAAGACAATGGACTGGCAGTTAAGAGTTGAAAGGTAAGCAACAAACTGCAAAAATTAAACCCAAACTTGCATTTTATTTTTTCTGATATATGATGAATTGGATGACTTCAGCAGCTGCAGCACTAAGCAGGGAAAAAGGAGAAATAAATAGTCTTCTAATCATATTCCATTTCAGTGCAACTCAGGGCAAGTAGAGAAGAAAATGAACTGGAATGATTGGGAGAATTTGAAAGAAAGATGAGGCTCATGGCATTCTGAGAGTGATTTGAGAGTGCGTGAGCCAAAAAGGTTGAATATCCCACTTTTTCTGCGGTGGGAGCCAAGGATATATCAAAGAAGCATAAGAGAAAGCATAAAGCAGAAAAAAATTTAAATAACTGGGATGGAGGGAGTATACAAAGATGAGATCAGTCTTTGGAGTCTTCTATAATGATTTATTTTTCTAGAGGAAACTGTAATACAGCTTACTACATTGATTTGTTTATTGAAGTGCTGGATGCAAAAATACTAGGAGAGTAAAGTTGGAATTTCTGCATTCAGATTATTTTATAACTACTGCAGAAAGATGCAAATAATTTATATTCAATAAATATCTAAAATAAATACGAGTTATGTTATGTGTTTTAGAAACTGATTGATGAGATAGCCTCCTTTCCCTTGCCTGAGCACCCAAAATATTTTGTTTGGAGAAAAAGGCAGCACTATTGTCATTTTACGTATTTTCTCTTCTGCAGAAAGTTCTTTCACTGCAGTGGTTGTCATGCATTGCAATGACTGTATGGGTTCAAAGTGCATGTTTGTGAAGTGACATTAATTATCTTGGGTTATTATAAGTCATATTTCACTGTCAAAAGGAGCTTATTATGCTATTTAATGATTTTTATATTTTGGTGCTGATTTGATTTGTATATAAAAAGACAAAAAATATTGATTCCATGCAGCAAAAGTGGAGGCAGTGCTGCCTTTGTTCTTTAGTAGCCAGTCACTTTAGTGCTGTTTTGGTGAACAGAAGCAGAACTGTGGCTGCAGAAGCTCAGTGATCATTACTCTACATGTCTGTAATTGAGTGGATAAGCCTAAAATGTGTGACATTTTTCAGTTTAGCAGAACAATATCGGCTGTTTTTAATGTTTGTGTTTGATATGCATCATGTCATATATTTGACACTGTATTGTTCATTTTTATGAACTAAGTAAGAGAAACTTGAAGATTTAACATAACGTATATTCTAGTATTTGTAGTCTTTGTGCAAGTGGATAAAATGGTCATGTAGAAATAAAAGCTTATTCACTCTTAATTCCTGTTACATCTCTACGACACACAGAAAGCTGCTCCTATCACAGCTGAAAAATTTCATTGTTCCATTTGTTTTTCATTATGCAGAAAATTCTTAAATTGGATCGTTTTCAAAGGGGGAACTTAACCATAAATGCAGGCCTGCAGCTGTCTCAAAATATAACTTGCATTTGTATTCATTTCTCACACTTCAGAGGTAACTTTGGCAAATTGAGCTTGAATTTATATTCTCAACAGAATCCCATTGTCCTGAAGTGAAGTCAAATGAAGCTCCTTCCTTTTTTTTTATTAATACTTTTTACTTCTTCTATATGCTTTGATTGCAGAAATACATGATTTTGATAAAAGCTAAGTAGAAATACTTCACTCCCATTTCATGGTGTGCTTTTCTAACAGGAAGAAAGATAATTCCAATCCCCCAAAACCAATTATTTCTTAAATGGTAAACTTTGATCAAAATCTCTTTAACTTCCTGTTCCTGAATAATTGAGATGTACATTAAACCAGAGTTTTAAGAATTAAAAAAACTTTATTATCCAAAGTGTCAAACTATGGACCAATGGTACTCCAAGATTTATAGTGTTATTTAAAAGCAAATGTAAGGCAAACATTCACCAGTCAAGCTTAGCTGAGTTAACATTAAAAAATAATGGGCCCAATTCGCACATTCTGGTTTTGTGTTCGTGCTGATTGGGTTGTCCCTGCCAAGCCAGTTGCTAATTTTCCTTTTTGTTATCGCTTGGGCGTTGCTTTGAAAGTATGTAACAAACAAGAGGATCTCCAGAAAACCCTTTTTTATTAGTGAGGGAAAGGGAGTTAGAAATACAGTAGAATTACAGTAATACAGAAGTAATAGTTTTTCTCTCACCGTTTTTTTATCCCCTTGTAATGCTTACTTAGCTGGAAAATGTCGCAGTGGCTTCCTCGGTGTGGATCAGTCTCTTTTGCATTCCTTATGCTGTCCATCACTTTTTTCCATGCTCAAGACTATGACCTTGTCCAGCCAAGGACTGGTTCTTTACAAATATTCTCAGTATTCTCTATGTCCTTTGAAGTGTTCTGCTCCTGAAATATCCGGAGTTCTCTTGCATCTTGTGCCATTTTTATGTGTGGTTTAGTAGAGTTCTCGCTGCTAACCTTCCCTTAACATTACTCCCCTCCCTCTGGAATGGGCCAGGGACTCACAGGGACTTTGACTTCAGCATTTTTGTATTTGTGGAGCTCCCATCAATAGAGTTCTCTGTCTTAGAATTCATTTTTCATTATGTATTCAGTCCGTCCTTCCAGGAAATGTGAGCCGCTTTTGCAGGGAAGATTCAGGAGTAACTTCATTTAGGGAATATCCTTCCTGATGCTTAATCTGGAATTCTCCAGCATGAATGTCATTGCAGCAGAAGAAGGTTCTGTAATGTCTCAGTCAGTATCTCTTGCTGCCAACTGTACTGGAGGGAGAGGCACAAAAGTGAGTCCTCAATGTACCAATCTATGTTTTACATCAAAAAAGAAAAGCACCCATGTGGGACTTCTGCAGATGAGAAGGATGGAAGGATGAGTGTTGATTACAGGCATTTGGCCTGTGTACACTGGAGATGGAGCAGGCTGGAATATTGCCATTTGTCCTTTATTTTCCTCAGGCTTTTCTACGTAAGTGGTGATGAACTGTGTCAGTTGGTACCAGTCTGTTACCAGGACTTGCTAGCAGGATTTTTGACTCAGAACTGCTTAAGGATTCTTAACCCATTAAGAAACTTCTGACTCGAAACACAGTACCATGGGAGTAGGATTTTTCATTTGAGTATGCAATCATTGAACTTGTGCTTTTGCATTGATTCTCGGAAGATTTTTGGCATTTCAGTAATATTAAGTTAGCAGGTAGCAGACTGACAAACACAATATTAAATTACTACTATTACTGCTATTGCTCTCCAAATCTCTGACTTCAGACATGTTTGTGATGAGAAAATAACAGACTAATTCATTAAACATACTTATTAACTGAAATTTTTCTTAGAGCTACTGTAAATCAGAGCTACAGAAAGGTTACCAATCAATCTTTACACAGGAGACCCAAGTGGAACGTGCTCCTAAATTACAAACAGAAGCCACTTAATTAATTTTTTTATATTCAAGACAATATTAAAGTGAAATCTTTTGTCTACGAACAAGTATTCTAGTAGTGGTTTTGATTTAGTCTGTACATTTTCATTACCCTGAAAATTATTTAAGTAGGTTAGAAATTGGATGATACCAGGAAAGCAGGGGCATCAGAAAGGAAATGTAGTGATCTAGAATTCAACTTTTAAATTGATCTGAGAATAGGCCTGAGAGTAGTCCTTTCAACTTTCTGTAACATGACCCTAAGATAACTATATGCCTTCAGTGACTAGATTAGGATAAGTTTATCCAAATAATTTTATATGTAGTATTTACTTAGTTTGATTTCCCAACTGAGTTTGCATTAAGTGTGTAGCAATCCCTTGGCTTGGGAATAGTATTTCCCTCTGAGATAATAGAAGTTTAAATGTGTGCTGCATCATGAGCTTTAATGCACCTTTCATAGTCTATTAGTTGATTGTCAATAAATTCAATATGGCACAGGGCTCCAAATGTTGCATTTTCATTTCTTGCTGTCTAAATGAAATCAATATCTGTGTACATAGAAGAATAGGAAGAAATTTCCCGACATTTTAATCTAAGAAATTAATCTATGTTTTTGCAGTCTCGAAAAATTTCAATTACAGTGTACAGGATTCCTTAATTAGTTAACTATGGGTTACAGCTTAACAGGTAATGTTGAGCTGCATGATTCACCAAATCACATGTGCAAAGATAAGTGCTTAGTTAAATTAGGATTTCCATATTAAATAACTTAGTTAAAAATAATTTAAGTGCCTTTTTGTCATCCCTGCCCCGCACAGGGGAATTGAAATCTGAATCTTGGGACTATATACAAAATTCTGCACAATATACTGGTTGAAGTGAGGATAGGCAGGGAGAGGGCTTTGAGCAGGGTGAATAAAGATTTTAATATAGTTTTTACTACATTAAATAAATTTGATTAGAATTATGCAAAATAGTTGCATTTCATTTTTCCTTCATCTGCCTTCAAAGATGTACTCAATTGTTAAAAGAGATGGTCCTGTAGGTGTTTAATTATCCTGGCTTTATTTTCAAAGTGAAAAAGAAATCTGAATACTTCTTGCAGGCTTACTATTGTTGTTTCATCATGACACTGTCTGAATTCTTGTTACCAAACTAGTTAAATTTTTGTTTACATATGCATCTGTAATTCACAACACTCTGAATCTTTTTAATTCTTAGATGTGTTAATTTTGGAATTATAGTATTCCTTTTTTTGAAATTATAGTATCCCTGTAGAAAATGTATTAATATTTTCTACACTGAAATATTCTAATTTGCGTGGTATCTCCGTAATAGATTGTATTTTGTTGCAAAGAGGCCTCCTGTAAGTTGGAGAAAATAGGTGTCTGAAGAGAGAACCTCCCAAAGACCAAGGCATGGGCTGCTTTTGTGGGAGAAGATGTTCACTTCATCTCTGAAATACCACCAGTCCTTAGAAAAATTGGTTTTTTTCTCCTAAGGACTTGCAGTATCTTGAGGCAAAGGACCATGCTTCAGTCACCAGGAAAAGCTGCAATTCAGTGTTGAAATTGGCCACAGCAAAATCCAAATTTTATTTTTATCTCGTTTCCACAAAAATACCGTTGTTACTGCCCGCTCTGTGTGACGGTGGTTGGTGTTGCTTTTTTACATAAGTGTTCTCCTGATATTTGCCTTACAATTTACTACTAAAGTGCTGGGGGGTTTTGGAGCAGCAAGGCAGTGTCCTCAGTACTGTTCCAGCTTAATTTCTGATGTAAAATACTGAGTTTATTAGCACACACATGCACACACACAGAGGAATGAATAAATTACAGATTCTGTTGAAGAAGCAAAGGGAAAAGTCACTCTGGATCTTGAGTTCTGATTCTTGGTTTATAGTTTTTGACTTGTGCTGTTTCAGCATTCTTTTAAACTGTCATTCCCTAGAAAAGAGTGAAATCTCAGTTTTCTGTAAGTATATTTCTCTTCTGTGTGACATTTTCCTAGAGAAAGCGAATATTTGGCATGTAATTGGTAATAGGCTCATGAAATAATGAGCAGCAAACAAAAACACAATCAGAAAAACTACAGCTGTGTTAAATTATACTTAATGTCCTATACAAGCAGAAAGAATGAACTGTGTTTGTCTTCCAAACAATAAAATTTCTAGTTTAGTTTTCAATGTAATTTTGTTAGGAAGTAAATGAAGTTTCATACTTTGGATGAAATTAGGTTTTGCAATTCTGATGCTGCAAAGCTAATTTGCAAAGTTGAAGAACTGTGTTGAGGACATAGAAATCAATTTTATAGTGGTATTAAATTATTTTTTCCTTTGGTCACTGGGTAGCAGAATATGCTTGAAACCATGGTAACAATAAGTGCTGCCATGGTTGCCCCAGAGTCATGTTAAAATGAGCAAGCTGTGTTTGTCTTGATTAAAATAAGAGAAAGAGAGAGAAAAAGGAGGAAATGAAAGAAGGGAGAGAACGAGGTTAATGACCTGTACCACAGCAATAGCAAGTGCAGAGTCTGACATGGATCTGTGGCTACAGGATCCTGGAACTTGTGGTGCCTCACATGAAGGTGCTGAGCCAGGAGGCTTTAAAGAGTGAAGCACATACATCAGCTCTGTTTGTCTTTATTCCCTTCCCTGTCTGTGTTTTGCAGGTTTATATCAGGATAAAGGATGATGAGTGGAATGTCTATCGAAGGTACGCGGAGTTCAGGAGCTTGCATCATAAATTACAGAATAAATACCAGCAAGTGAGGACTTTTAACTTCCCACCAAAAAAAGCCATTGGAAACAAGGTACTTGAAAGAACTGACAGTATTAGTAAAAGTCAGGGGAAAAACCTCTTATTCATACACAAAAAATGAGGTGACTCATAAATGTTTTTACACCTGCTAGACAGTACCTGCTGTTTTTACAGGCTTTCCCCCTACCAGCTGGAGATTCACTGACAGAGGTAATGCATTGGTTTTTCCACTTACTGAAAAGTTTTATTGAATGAAATGTTGATGACATACACAAATGCACAAACCCCCAAAAGCTGTAAGCACACACATGATATGTAAAATATAAAATATGTAAAAAAAAGTCTCTACTCCATTTCTCTCCAAAAACTGCCAGCAATTAACAGTGGTCAGTAAATCATTAAATATTTCTTTAAATTTCAAAAAGTATCAATCAAAATTTCTTAACTTTCCTTCACTCTTCAACAATTTTAAGTTCTTTAAACCAACTTTTTAAAGACATTTTGGTGCTCAGTTCCTGTAATCTGTGTCTTTGTGTCTTAGCCCTGCTATTTTAAAATGGGAATTTGTGTTTTCCTATCATATAGGGATTTTGAAATGAAACAGTAAATATTGTAGTATGTATGTAGTAAATATGTAGTACCATGTAATTAAAACCTTAGTCATCAAAATTTTAAACTGATCAAGGGTTTAAATACACATTGCAATGTACACCCTGAGTCCAGTAAGGACTAAGAAGTAATTGAAGTAATTTTTCTTTGCAGCATAGGAATTATCTGAAAATTTTGTTTAGCTATCACAAGTAAAATATTGGAGATTTAAATCCTGCCTATGACTAAAAACATCTTTACTAAACTGCTGGGTTCTTAAATTCGAGTTCTTAAGGTTAATCAAATTTTTTAGCTTTTACATAGGATTTTCTCTTTTTACTGCTTTTTTGCCTTTGTATCACTGAGTTCTTGTATTCAATATTTAAGAAATTACAACCATAGTGATCTGTGTAGTCATCATAACACAGCTGACATAGTGACTGCAAAACTCAGATCTTCATGATGTTGTGTTTGGTCTAAGACCACAGTAATACATATATCACTGAAATGCCACAATCATCCTAATTATACCTGTCATAACTTTGTTAGAAAAATCATCTTTGCTAATTTGTATGAAGTAATAGAAATTTTCAAAAAGAAATAGAAAAAAAGTAGAAATTCCTTACTGGTATTCCGATGTCAGTGAATGTGGATTATGGATGTTTAAAGGTAGTAACTTTGGTTGACTTCCAACGATTTCCCAGGTATTCTGTAAAAATGAATAGGTAAATTTGGCACATGTGAAATGACAGTGTTGCACATAATCTGGGATGGGTGGTGGTACAAATACATATGAAATTTATCAGTGAAATCCCTAGGTCTGTTTGCTTGGCTTAAGGTCCAGTTATAGTTCACTGCCTGCTGACAGGAAATGGAAGCACTTATGAGAGCTTTTGTGCTTTTTGTTTCATCTATTAGAAGATCATGCATTTTTCATTTAATTTTTAGTGGACGGTTTTGTAATGGAAACCAGGCATTTTCTTCTTTGTTACATAACTAATTCTCCTTTTTTGAAGTGATGGAGTATCAGCCACTTCAGTAAATTACAAAAGCCTCCTTTTAAGCTTTTTTTGATACTCTTTTATCCTTAATTACTTTAAATACTAATTGAGTTACAACTTCAGTTGCACAATTGATGCATACAAAATTATCAGTTGAGCAACTCATTAAAAAATTTGCATTGCTTATTCTTCTGGTGCTTTAGCTTTGAGCCAAAATTCTACCTTAATCTTGCATAAACCCACAACCACTTATCAGATCTCAGAAAAAGGATCTTTTCTTTACGGTAAGGAGTGGCTGCCAGCCCTTGCACTCCTAAAAGACTCCTGTGATGAGTCGTGGGGCAGTGCTGTGCCTGTGAACTTGCAAGGCACAGTGTGATGCTTTCACCTCAGCAGAGCAAGGCTCAGTTTGTCACACAGGAGCTTATTTATTTGCATGGCACATTGTGCAGGCGGATTTTTGTCCTTCTAGTGGCACTGTTTTCTGTGTGTGTCACAGAATGTATTGCCCTTAGGAATTTGTACCATTTTGTGCAGTAGTCCTTGGAAAATAATGGTGTTGTGTGACTGAGATGGTTAAAGGCCCTGAGATGGCTCTGCTTTCCACAGCCAGTGGAAGGTTTAAAAATTCAGTATAAAATTAATTAAATCATGTGGTAATGTTTGTCTTGGAATTCTGCAGAACTTTCAGTTTAGGATGAGGATTTGTGCAGGATGTTACACATGGAAATGTTTGGTAATAAACATCAGAAGAGATATTGCCAGTTCTACTTTTTCTAATAGTGCTTTTTAAATTTAGTGGCTACCAAAGCACATTCACCTTTAGATATGAACTTAGGTTTCAAAATATATTTTTTCTCTCTGATACTAGTTTTGCTGGTTTTGATAGAATTGGAGCTGTCTTCCAGTTCCTAGATTAATCAACACTATTTTAAGTCAGTGCCTAAAGAACAGTTTCACTAGCTGAATTCTGCTAACAAAATATCTCTTACATTAATCTATGGTTTTCATATCCTTTGCAACTCCTCAGTGTTATTAGATGCCCAAATAACATATTGGTAAAAAACAGCTCTCCATGTGTAAATGGCTAAAATTATTATTTTACAGCATTTGGAAAAAGGCACTGATGCTTTTATAACCTTCAGGTCACTACCTGGATGAGGTTATTCAGTGCATCCCTTCAGTGCACTCTGTGCTGTGGGGCTAATGAAGGTCGTGTGCTTATTGTAAATGTCAGAGGCATCCGAAGGTCTTGCTGTAATTGATACCAGCATTAAATTCCATGTTCAGTTACATGTCCCAGATTTAGGGAACCTCCAGGCCCACAAGAGGACACCATATTCTACAGAATGACCTGGAATCACTCCTGCAGACTGACAAAATACTGTCCAGTGCTTTGCTGTGCAAAATATTGGAGCTCAGAGGAGGGAACTTAACTAGAAGAGAGTAATGTAGAATAAAATATGGAGAAGTATTAATTTTCATGCATATTTTTCCTGTTTACTGCAGTAGAAGTCAGGGAGGTCAGGTTCAAATGCAAAGTTGCAGAGTTTGACATTGGGAAAATGCAAAAAGAAAGGAGAATTTCAGCTGAATGAGGATTTTAAAAAGTCAGAACATCAAGAGTTATTGCGTTTTAGTATTGCATTCATCAAGTAGCAGTGGAATTTGAAAATATTTAACAATTACAAACCATTATTATAATATACATTAATTTTTATAATTATGTTTTTCATGCATTTTTGCCTTTCAATTGTTTGCCTTCAGTTGGGACATTAACCTTAAAAGTTCATATTCATGATCTTTCAACGAATTATGTATGTAGTAATAAAAACTAGCTTTAATGCTTGAGGAAACATGAGTTTAATATATAGAAAGCCAATTAGTTGAAAAATAATTGAAAAGAGAAAAGAATACTGCTTTGGACAAGTAACCTTTTTACAATTACAAGTAAGAATGTGTATTTGCCTTTCAGCTTGGTAACCTCATTTTCAGCATATTCATTTAACATTTCAATTTCGTAAGTTAGAACTAAAATAAAGCAGGGAAGAGAATGATTTATTTTATAAATGTTGCTTCAAATCAAGTTAGATATTTACTGAAGGAAAATAATAATGCTTGCTGTAGTCCATGTATTAATTTTCGTATATACTAGTTCCCATGCTGCATATATTCTACTGAAGATCTTTCCATGTTCGTAGCAAATAGCTGTCAAAATCTTTGAGTAATTCTGGCAAGAATAAGTGTTCTTTCTTCAATTCATCAATGCTTTGTTTGAGTAAAACAAGAATTAGGTTTGTTCTCTTGTGTTGTGTGTATAAGAGAAATGTCATATACTCATCATATGTTTTAATTCTTTTTTTAAACCGCAGATCAATATTTTTAAAACTTAAAAACTTCAGCTGGATTGTTAACACTCGAAGGGTTCAGTTTCTGTAATTTTAAAACATGCTGCCTATGTATCAGCCTCATTGGTGATTTGCTCAGTATTTTATATGTAGCTGTATATACCAAGATTTGTAATGTCAAACTGATTTTTCTTGCAAGAAATAGATTTTTGCCTTTTAGCAAGCCTTCAGGTACTTTGGATGTTTTGAACTCATCCTTCTGTTCTCACTGTTTGTCTTTGTGACTGCTGCTTTCCTGTCAGGAGTGCCCCAGGACAGGCTGGGTTCCATGGGGCAGCACTCCAGGCCTGCAGTGTGCCCAGTTATGGGAAGCTGACGAGGATGAGCTTTATACAATCACAGCACTTGATTGTAAAGGGTTCCCTGTATGCTTTTGCATAGAAATATGACTTTTTTCATTTGAGATAACATTTAGCTTACATTTAGCTAAGGAACCTTTGCTGGTGCTGTGTTGGTATCTCTCAAAATAATGATTAAGTATTAATTCATGAATATTTACTGAACTTAGTCTCATTTTTTGCATATTGCAGCATCCTTATAATGTCAGTTGCTGCTTCTACACTGGGCAGATTATAGTAATCAAGTAAAGATCTAATTAAGAATCCTCTTGCAAGAGTATTGTCCCAATAGATGGCATATGAAAATAGAAATGGTTCTTTAATTCCACTGAAGACCTGATTTCAGTGATTGTATAAGTGAGGAGAAATTGAATCAGGCAGCTTTGCACTGAGTGCTGACTTGACTGCCTGATATCCTCTGCCTTCCCTTAAAACGTTGGGTACCCCTTCTGGAAAGAATACACAGCACTTCCCTGGGATGAGAAGAGTGACTTTGCTGTGACTTCTCAGCTGCCTTGAGGGAACAATACAGAACTCTAAAATAAGTTTCTATCTCAGAGAAAACATTGAGAGCGAGATAATTCATCATTTTTAGCCCATGTAACTGAAGTCTGTGAGCTGTATCTCCAGCCATAGCTTGTTTCATGCCCAAATGTTAGTTCAATAAAATGAATATGTACTTTTCATATGTATAGTCACTGTCAGTGACTAACCTAAATTGTAGATTAATTTGTATATGTCCCTTTTTTAAAACATTCAAGAATATTATGTGCATGTATTTAAAAAGATATCTATTTGTATATACACATATACACGAGTATGCATATGGCAACATCAGACAGCATTTATGATATATATGAAGTTGGCTTCTGGAATGTATCTTGTGATTCTGCGGGTTCTGTTCCCCAGGAGCTCTATCTTTCTCCCACTTGTGTCAGTGGAAATCCTGCCTTTGCTCCCCGAGTGCAGATGGATTTCTTTTTTGTTCTCAACAGCAAAGCTGCCTTTTATCAGTGTTTGGTCTGTTTGCCTGTTGCTGAAGATAGTGAAAAGTTTAAGATAGGCTGCAGGATAACTATTTTAGGATTAAAAAGCAGAGAAAATAAATATTTTAGTGCAAGGAAAAGAAAACAATAGAGCTTGCTCTTGTGCTTATGATGTTTATTGGTTTTTAAAGAAGTTTGTCAAGTAAAGAGTTGTCTGGCTCTGTGTGTGTGTGTGTGTGTGTATATATATATATATATATATATGAAGTAATTTGAAGCCATTCAAATTAGAGTTTGAGTGTTAATATTTTTAATGGTTTCACATGGTATCATTGATGTGTAACCCCTGTTATGCATTTCCCTCCTGTAGAAGTTGATTGCCATTTTTGGCGAGCAGGACCTGTCTATTCAGAGGCAGCACCCCCTTAAAGCTGCTTTTTAGACCAGATGATGGAGGAACTAAAGTCCCTTTGGAAAGGGATGAAAGGAGAAGCAGCATGAGAGGAACAAGACTTTTTAAGGAACACACACACCCCTCCCACATAAAATATGTATTTGAAAATGGGAAGTATAACAATTCCTGTGTAGCTAGTACACAGACAATAACAGAAGACATATGGGATTTTTGAAAGAGGATGGTGCAGGAAGAATCTTAGGGGAGGGAGTAATTTCATTTTAGATTTGAGTATTCTTCTGTCCAAATTCAGCAAAGCAATTCAGGACATCATGAAATTTAAGTATGTGTTTGTCTTGCATTGGAATCAGAGGTGCAGATATATGTGCTGTCCTCTGTGAGATTTAGGAGCTCATAGAAACTATCTTTCATCAGATTAGTTTGTCAAAGTCAGACTGTCAGGGGGAGCTGAGAAGAAAGCAAAACTTCTGGTTAATGTGCTTGGGACAGAGGGCTAAAGAATGTTTCTTGGTATTAAGCTTTGATATCCAATGTCTTCAAGTAGAATTGGTAGAAAATGATGAATCTCTCATGTTTCAGAATTGGGATACATTTATTAAAGGAGAAAAGCTTTGAAAATATAAATCTTTAAGTTATATATTAAAAATCTGAAGTTAAAGATTGCTGTCATTAGTGCCACTTAGGTTGATTTTTGGATGATGTAACATAGAAGCTTAAATCCTGTATTATTCTTGATTTTCAAAGTAAGTGGATTTTAATTTTCAACCCTCTTAGTGGTCTCAACTAGTGTACTGAGTTATTTTCACACAGTCTTTTGCCTTGTGGGTTATAGGAAAAACTGTAGCTAATATAAATTTGACAGATATGCTCATGCTGTAGTGTGGGTAAAAGGAAAAGAAATAGATCCGTTTGTATTGTGTTCAAACCAGGAAAGGAACTCAAATTAATCTCATATATAGCTGTATGTAATAATTCTGTAATATAACACTGGTTTTTGCCATTCTAAAGCCACAGAAGAAACTTTGTCCTGTAAGTCCACAGTATTACTTTGCAGCTGAAAAGTTCAATTCTTGAAGAGCCTTTAAAATAGCCCTTGGGATTAAATGAATACAATCTGGTTTTCAGATATGTAACTTAATTGTAGTGCCATACAAATAGAAATAAAAGTAATGTGACTCCTGGCATAATCATTAAGATTTCTAGTCACAGACCACCTGTTTTCTGCCACTGTCACCTGCACTCTAAGGGGGAATACAGAGTATTTCAGATTTTGAATCCAGATCCTCTGGGTTTTCTACTGCATAAGGCTGCAGTTGATATTTGATGTATACAGCACTTAGAAAAGTGCATTCAGTTCTTCTTCATTTCCATTTTTTTGTCATATCAGTATCCGAGAGAAGAGAAATAAGTCAGCAGGAAATGGTTGGCTTTTATATGACAAATGCTTTATAGTAAATGCTTCCCATTGTGTGGTATGAAATGTCTGGGTTACCTGAAACTCGGCATGAAGGTTAAATCGAGCAGAGTGCAGAGCAGCATATTTCATTTTCAGGACTTTAATTTAAAAGGTAAACAGTTCTCCAGCTCGTGCTTCTCCATCTCCATCAGAATGTCTCACTGAATTAATCTGTTCATTTGGTGCTCAAGGGCACCATTTCAATGAAATAGTGAATTGAGTAGTTTTCTTTTCAAGTTACAAAAATTCCCTAATTGCTGTTGAAGTTTGGGAAGAAGGAATACAGACTATTTAGGGTCTACAAAACAAAACTTTGCCTGTCAAGAGATGTTTTTATTCTTGCTGTCTTGTAATGCTATAATTAAGAGAAGCAATTTATTCTAACAAATTATTGAATATAGAGCCCTTAGAAACAGTTCAGATGGTGTTGCTTTGCATCATGACATTATGGGGAAAAAAAAGAAAGTAATTTACATGCTGCTTGGACAACTGCTAGATAAAAATATGGCAGTTTTATAACAACTCATGCGTCATTTAGATATTCTAGTAGCCTCCTGATATAAAATGAAAACATAAAAATAAATTTTCTGAATTTATTTCTTATTGTGATGATGATGCTAAATTACCAAGTTATTTGGATTAATAAACTTCCCTTCGGAGAGATCTTAACAGGGACACCTAATTACAAAAATTAAAGTAAACCCTTCTTTTTTTGAATTTGAAATTTTACCCACATTTTTCCCTTTCCTTACATATCAGTATGCTTGATTTCACTTCTCTTCTCCTTCCCAAAGTGTATTGTCTTCTAAATATCGGCAAATTTTAATCTTAATTGCTCAACAGCTTTTTGGGCGATTGCTGGTATTAGAGATACTCAATGTTATTTTTTTAAAAAAGAAAATTAAATATTGAATTCTTCAGATTGTGTGAAATGCTGGAGCCACTTCCTGCATGGAAAATCTGATTTTCTTCACTGTACCATGTAAAATATCTTTGCATGAAGGCACAATAAATAGTGGGCACTTAATACCAATATTCATCATTAATTCAATTTTTATTTTAGAAAACAGAGTCATACCATCAGAATGTATCCGAGTAAGTATTTTATTAAAGGAGAATCTATTCTTTTACATGGGAGTAAAGTTTTTATTTCATTATTAATGTTTTTTTAAGGGAAAGCATCACTGTAATCTCACTGTATATATAAGTACATTGTAAGTGCTGTATGTACCATGTTTCTAAAGGGTTTTGAGGTGGGGTTTTTTTGTGGTTATTTTAAATTTAGAGTCTGTCTTTATTGGTCTTCAGGGCATTTTCAACCAGATTAAAGAAAGAAATTAAGAAAGGAAACTGCAGTGTTGGAGAGAAGCACTGAACTGAGACACATTTTAACTAATATTGTTGATAGTTATTGCTGTAATATAGGCTAGTGAAAAAATGGATCTCAATTTCATGAACTGTTGTGTTGTAGTTTGCAGAATCTCCTGAATAAAATTATAGGGTACACTGATAATACTTTATCTGAGGAGAAGACAGAAATAGTGTTTCCCTATTCAATAGCTGAGCAAAAGATAAGCCCTAGGGGTCTTGCTGCAATTTTTTATTGATGCTTTTTAATTAACAGTTGATTCCTGACCAGCTGACAAATTAACACATGGTTGGCATGTGTCTTTAAATAACAAAATATTTAGATGACACTGGATTATATTAGCATAACATTACCAAGTTCTTTTTCTCACAGTGGCATTAAGCACAACACTAAAAAGAGATCAGTTTTAGATTTATTCTCAAGCTTTCTTTTTTCTGCTGGCATATTTACTGATTAAAATGTTGCTTTGATTAAACTGGTGCTTGACTGAGGGCATTGCAGGACTGTAGCTCACTCTCAGCATGTCTGCTGCTGGATGGGTTTGCAGCAATGCCTTTTGCCAACTACTTTATCTAAAAGCATCACTTTTCTGGTACCATTGAAATGAACCCAGAGCTGGAGATGGAAATGCATCAGCTATTTTAGTAGAGAAACACAGAGTAATAATTACAATTATATAGTAAGTCTCTGTTTAAAGGAAAATAGATTTCTTTTCAAAACTGACAGTTCCTTGATTTCTTCTTTGTATTTCATCCTCTTAAATTCCTGTTTGTTCCACTGAACAGTAAATGTACAAAAAATCTTCCTCATGCTGGGAAGGGGAAAATGGCAATTTCATGTATTGTATACCCTTCTTATGTTGTATAACACCAGCCTGGTTCTGCCATACAGAAACTGGCAATACAAGTAAGATGGAAATTTTAAACTTAAGTAGTTTCAATAATTTTGAGGTGATTTTTGTGTAATACGGTGGTATCTGGTATATTTAGGATTGGAAACTGTACCTTCCCAAAAATTTTTATGATGCAATAGTTACTAAAGGACAGATGTACTGAAGTTATATTTTGCTGTGACCTGTGCAAAGGTGTCAATTAGCCTGTAAAATGAATATTTGCTATAAAACATTTAATTACAAACTAGTGAGAATGACTCAGCAGTTGAATAATTAATTAGCTTGCATCTCAGCTTCTGATTTCCAGCTTCATTTTGAGATTAGCATTTGGTGCCTCATAAATAGATCAAAACTGATATGATAATTTTGCTAAACTGGTTGGCCAAGACGGTGGAAAATACTGGCCTGCATTAGAATAACCTGAGTTTATTTCTGCATTTGCAAGTTCAGCTTTGGATAGCACTATTGTCAGCCTTATTTAGGGTGGGATGCGTTGTGTGGTATCAGAGGCTGATTAAAGTCCTAAAGCCATACTTCCTTTTATTTCGTATTTCCTTTTATCTTAATTGAGTTACATTGAGCCCGCAGCTGTTTTGTTGTTTGGTTTTGTTTGGGTTATTTTTTCCCCAGTGCTACCAACAGGAGGTTGGTTAAATGATAAGTAATGGTTAGAACCTCAGCGAGTTTGATGTTGATTGCAACAGCACCAAGCCCACAATCTGAAAGTGTTTCATTTGTCCCTAAATCATGGCAGGTAACCATGGCAATCATAGCATTTCCAAAAGCTCCTGGAAAATATTTGAAACATCTTAAGTGAGCTGTCCCATTAATAATGAAGAATATCAGTGTTTTGCCATCTGTTCCATACTAGCAGTGTGTATAAAAGACCAGCAGTTGTGTGAAACAATTTAAACTGCAAGTGGGGATGAACTTGGCTTGTAATGAAAAGCTGCAAAACAGCATGACATAAAATAGGGTACATCAAGACTCTGCTTCTTAGTTTTACACCTTAACATCATCTTCTGATGTATGTTGAGAGTCTCTAGGTTTTCCATTATCAATTACAATTTTCAGGGATTTGTAATTTGATGTTAGCATTTTGTCATGGGCAGAAGAAACGTGGCAAATTATCAGTCAAAAAGAATCTCATACAACATTTTGAGAGACATGAATTTCAGATTAAAAATATTTTCCCAGATGTGTTTTGATGCTTCTGTAATCTAAAGGAGTTTTGCTTGTTAACTGAAATTTTGTGGTCTCTTAATCAAAACTGTGTGCTCTTGGACTGTAGGCTAGGAAATTACTTTCACTGTAGTTAGTGCAGAAACAGCAGTAGTTTTATTTTTTAGAAAATATGCCTGGAACACTTCAGTGTAATCTTAAAAGTGGGTCTTTATTTAAGTACTTGTATTTGTTTTCCTCAAAATGAAACTGTGTAATCTAACCTTTAATAATGAAATGAAACGCAAGGGTTTTTTGCAAAGAGTATGTGTTTGTAATTTTAATGAAATTCCTTTGTCCTCAAAGTACATTCACATCAAGTGTACATAAATGTGTATATTGAACCTTAGGGGAAGATCTTTGCTGTTTTCTGTGTGAGTACATATGCAAATGTAGACTTGTATTGACTCATACAGTCACCAAAGACACGTACTAGAAGTAGGGGGTGGGTGTCACTGATACAGATCCAAATCAAAAAATTTCCCTTTACTTTTTTTCTTGTAAATAAAAGTAGGTGTTTGCTTACGGGTTGGAATATAAAGTACTACCCAGATTTCTGCTGTGGGTAATTGGGCCCCATGAAAAGAAGGTTATAGGTACCTTTTTACAATTTAAGACTGAAAAAATTGGCCAGGCTCTGAGCCAGTTGTGTTTTTCTGTTACCAATTGTTCTGTTTACTATATTGTGACAAAAACTCTTTATTACTGCAACAGCTTGGCAGTAACAACTTTGTGCTAAAATCATGGCTCAGAGTAGCCGACCTGCTGCTGCAAAAGGCACGTTCAGTGATAAGCTGCAGACCTGGAGCTGAATCATTTTGACCTTGGTTTACATTGCTTCTGGTGAGGGCAACGAGCCTTAGTACATGGTGCAGAATTTCATGGTAGATTGCTTGGTGTTTGTTTTACAGATCAAATTCATGTCAGACCAGAAGAACATTTTTAACTGTTTTCAGGCTGAGTTTTAATTTCTGGGATGTTCTGCCTTTTTCGTGGACAAATGTCAGAAAAATAGCCATATTATAAGCACTGATTTGATCAGCTTACTGTAAACAGAAAAACGTGCATTCCCTAAGCATGTTCTGGCAATCTTAATTAGAAAAGTCCTTTGTGCCATTATTTTCTGTAGTCAAGGAGACTCTTTATAGTAACATAAGGGATAGAAAGTACCTACATTCAGCATTTGGCTCTGGTGTCTATAACAGAAGTCCTTCTTATGAAAGAAGATGTTTTTAGTTAAATACATGATATACATGTGCAGCACAGAAGTCGTACTAAAGGAATGCAGCTCCTGCTTAAGAGAAAATTTAAATGTAATTTAAATTATTTCACTGAAAATATTGTTGTTGAAGATTTGTGACCAAACTTCAGAACCGACAAAGTTGATGAATTAAGTATTTAAAAATGGAGGTTTTCTTGTGAGTTTGAAAACATAACTGACAGAAGCAATGAAAGTAGAATGAAGGAAGTGCAGTGAGGGTGAGGCAGTTCTTGGGAGGGCTCTGAGCTGAGGCTGGGCCTGCCCTGGAACTGGCTCATGGAGCAAAGCAGGATTATCCTTCCCCCACGGCACAGCCTGGCAGGAGCTGGGGAGAGGATGCTCCAATGGAAATGGGCTCAGGTGCCAAATGTCACCACAGCTCATGTGGTTAAAGCTTCCAGACCCAAAGCTCTTCCACAAACCTTTTCTTCTTCCCAGACACCTCCCATGCATCCCTTTCTTGTCTTCTGCCTCATGCAGCTGGTGGCAGCAAATTAGTGTCCCTCCAATGGGATGATGTGATACTTTAAATCCCTGGAGAGGAAAGAGGGGAACACAAGGCTGTTCCTTGGGCCTCACCAAAGAATCCAGTGGGAACAAAAATCTTAGTGAAAAGAAAAAAAATGTAGTAACATAGGTGTTATTCGGTTGTTTAATTAGCATTGAACAGCACGTTCATTTATTGTTATAGTTCCATTTTGTGGTAATATTATATGTCATCACAAATGAAAATGTTTGCTTTAATGCTCCCAACAGCTTGTATAGGCTTCTGTTAACACACATTTGTCCTCCTGCAGCAGGGCAGGGAGCAAGCTCTGCTCTGCTCTGCTCTGCTCTGTTCCAGCAGTAGCTGCTCTCAGCCGTGGGAACTGGGCAAGTGACTCTGCACAGGGGGGTGGGTGAAGTTCCAACACAGCAGCTTTGTTGCTTTACTAAAGGATGAGTTTCAAATCACTTGCAACACAGCTGGTGTGTGGAGTGTGTGTATGTTGCTGAAAGACCATGTGACTGATAAAAACGAAATAGCAAACTATATAATATGTAGGGTTTTTTAATTTTCACTCAGATCTTGATTGAATTAATTTATTTGATTAATGAATACATTAATCAATTTTTACATTACACTACTAAAGTGGAATTAAATGTATCAGTGTAGAATTGGAATGTTGAAACAGGACTAGACATCTGTGTAAGTTCACATGTAGAGAACAAAATAAAATGGATCTGTATATATTTTGGAATTTTGTGAATTTAATTAAACAAAGTAAGCACTGCATAAGTCTTTGAAGTCTCTAAGTATGGATGTCTTCAGCTATTTTTTATGTCTCACTCTGTTATGTCCCTACAATTATGTCTGATTTCTTATTCCTAAAAATATTCCTGGTAACTTCTAATGAGAGAGAAGAACGGAACAAAATGTCAGTGATGGTTCTAGGAATGCTGCAGCGAATTCCTCCTGAACTCAAAGGAGCATCCCTGCTTTGATGGTGTTGTTCTGTTCTATCTAGGGAAGCAATAACCTTCAGATTTGCATGGCAGCATGGGCTGAACCTTTTCCTTACAATGAATTTATTCAGTGTTGTCAAATGTATTTATGGTGTTTTGTTGGTGGTTTTGGTTTTTTTTTCCCAAGAAACAAGAATTAATTTCAATGCCTTTTCTTGCAGACATAAATAATACAGGTTGGATAGACACATCTTTTAGATAATTTTAATTTTTGAGAGCTGTAATTGTCTAATAATAGCTTTGGCTTTGTGCCCAAAGAACATACTGTGACGTTTAGACCAGGTGAGCAGTGCCAGCACTCCTGAGATGGAACACTCTGGCTGTAGCACAAAGCATCCAGCACCTGATGTCACTGTAAAGCTGTTAGAGCTCCCTGTTACTGGGAAATGTGTCACCCTTAGATTATAGTTCACTGCAGTTGTGGTCCTTCCCAGGGAAAAGGTTTAAACTAGGTGTAAGTTATGGGATGCATGGTGTCTAGCTGGGTGTGATAGGCTTTAACTTCTGAGTCCATCAGTGGAATGTGGAGTTTATAGAACTATTCTATTTATTTGAGCCAACACAGTATAAAATCCTGGATGTAAAATGCTACAGAAACTTCAGTAAAACATTTTAATGAGAGTTGTTATATATTATTTTTTAAAAAATCTACTACATGAAGATATTATCACGAAATAGTAATTTAATAACATAAAAATGCTGGACTCATCCAATCTGGAGTTTGTGCACCCAACAGCTGAAAAGTATGAATAGGGTAGGGGGGACATTGTGGGAGTAAGTCAGCATTTCCTTCTGCAAAGGCTGGCATAATTTGTTATGCCAAAGCCTCTGTGCTGCTGTTCTGCTCTGCCTCTCTAAGATTGCCGTGGTTTATGGTCCAGAGAAGACAGATTCTGCCAGGGAGAGGATCTGACATCCTGTCAGTAGATGTTTTTGTAAATCAGGTTTTATTAGGATTCATGATTTTCCTTTATCTCTAAGGATAGAGTCAAGGGGGGTTTGCATATTGCCAGCATATTTATATAGCTGTAATAACAGAGATCATCAAAAGATCGATTTTTATGCTTACTGGGGCGGTTTAGTTACGTTATAAAGTTGAGAGACATGTTCTTTGTGCCATTTATATTTTTTCCTCTCTATTTTTAGGATGCAAAGTTTGTAGAAGAGAGACGCAAGCAGTTACAAAATTACCTAAGGAACGTAATGAACAAAATTATTCAAACTGTGCCAGAATTCACAGCCAATCCCAAAAAAGAGACACTTATTCAGCTGATGCCCTTTTTTGTGTAAGTATCTGTCAAGTACTCAAGAAAATATTAAGGTTTTTTCATCACAGATTAATTTAAAATAAAATTCCAGCATCTCCAAAATCTTAAAGATGTTGGTTTTTTGGTTGTTTTTTTTTTTAATAGAAGGCTTCTGTTCAGATTGCAGCTGCTTTTGTTATATTTAAAGGAATATATGATATAAAGGGTATTTTTTTTTTTATTCTAACCGTGACTTTGAATGAAAATCACAGTGTAAAGCTTTCAGAAATATATAAGTGACTTCAAAATCTGCATCCATACATGCTCTTCAAACATTAGATGTTTTCGATTTCTTTAATTTGGTCATTTTTAGTTTAGTTTTGTTTTTGCTTGTGTGGGGTTTGTATTATTTTTTCATATTTATTTTGGGAGGTGAGCACTAAAGGGTACTTACTAACCAAGTAAAAAAGTCAAGCTGTTGAACTCTTTTTTGGCTGAATTTTGCAGTCTGCTGACACATGTTTTGATTTCATTAATATTAAAGTTGAGTATGTTCAGGAATAATTGAACAGTTGTCTGTTAAGCATCTCAAACCCTTTGATATACCATCATACAAGGGATATAATCTGGTAAAACTGTCCCTTTCTCCTTTAAACTTCATTCTTTATGTATTTGTAAATTATATTTAAAATCATTCAAGAAATAATATTAATGAAAATTGGTTTTTGAAAGTTGTGTTGTTTCTTTCACTAGTAATTTTTCAGTGGAATGGTTTTTCAGTACTACACCTGTACAAATTATGGATAGATTGAACACTCATTTACAGTAAGTCCTCATGTTAAATTTGCTGTCCACGAGCCTCTGCACAGAGATTGTGCATCCATGCCTGTGAATCCCCGGATGGATTCATTTGCAGCTTCAAGACCAATTTCAAATGAATATGTTTCATAGCAGCACACACATTTAGTTGTATTATTGCCTGGTGTTTTGTAGAGTGTGTCAGATTTTCAAGTTGGAATTGCATTTCAAGAAAGCTCTATTTATTAGAAAATGTAATAGATGAATGGAAGAATGCCAAGATGTGTTTTGTGGCATTCATGAATTTCTAATTTTTCTGTGGATTTGAAATCAATGTAATGAGACATCTTGATGATGGGGTTATAAATGATGAAGTGATGTTTATGGGGACAAACTTCTTGAGAGACTTGCCTTTTGCTCCCTAAGAACTTACTGTGTAGAATTTGACAGGGCTGTAATGATGGAAATGGTTTGAAGTTCCAGTTGAGGGGCTCATGTGTAGCTTCTTGTTGAGTCATTTTAAAGAAGTTATCCTTTATGTTGTACTTAGTTTTGTTTTTTAAAGAAGAGGGGGGCAAATACAAAATATATTTGCAATTGTATTAAAATGTAATTGTAAATGCAATTATACTCCTTTTCCTGTGGGTTTTTATTTTTTAAAAAAATCTTAATACACTGTTGTTACAGAAGTAATTTATTACAATATTTTTTGGTTCCACTTTGAGATAATGACATTTCAAGAATAGTGTATTTATAATCTCCTGGCCATTTATATCAAAAACAGGAAGGGAGAAAAAGCTTCCTCTTACTCCTCAGCCCTAAGCAATTGCTTTCTGATACTTAATCTTATCTCTTTTCTAAGTGTGTAAGTAGAATTTAGATCTCATGTTTTTGTTTATTAAAAGCAGTGCCACGTGTGGGGCCCTGCACAGGACAAGATTAAAATCTCAATCCATGTAATGTGTTCTACCACTGCTGCACAGGTCTGAATGAACACCATTTCCCTCTTCTAAACCCCTCCGACTCTATTTCTTCTAATAAATGTAATGTAGGGAGAGATTCAATTAATTTCAGAAAGAGCAGAGTTTTATTGAGAAGGCAGCACGTTTAAGTTCCAATATTCAATGGGTACAATTTAATTAGCAAAGCATTGTGATACAAAATAATGCAGTTATCTCTGGGGAGAGAGATTTGCTGAAGGAAATTGGCCAAGACCATTTATCATCCATTCCTAAGCACCACTGTGATGCACTGCACTGGTGCTAACCCTGCCTTGGGTGTGCCACAGGTGGCAAAAAACTTGTTTATTTTTAGAGGGGTCTTTTTTGCATTTGGCAGTTTCGTAACTCTGAACACATTGCATGAGACAATGGACTGGAATGTTCTGTGATATCTGGACATTATGGCAAAGAGATTCTGTTCGTATATGTAGCTGTGAATTATTTCCTGAGAACTTTTTGTTATGTAACAGGTGTATCAGCATTCTCTCTTGGCTAGAGTAGATAGTTCTCTCTAGGAATACTGGTGAGATTCTAGAAAAATTCAGCTGTTGAGCAAAATAACTATATTCCTCATCTACAGCAGCAGATAAAATAGCTTTTTAATGCATTTTACTACTGAGATATCAGGCTCTTCTGCAGGTAGAGCAGCATAAAATTAATAAAAAGAACTTTTCTAGAATGTGCTCCTTCTATCAGTGTCTGAAAGTGCCATCATTTCTAGGCTATCATTTGAACTCTCTATGGCCTTTATTATCTGAGAGCCACGACCTGGCACAGTCGGTGATTTAAAAAGCATCTGAAAGAAAATGCATTTCAGATTGCCAACTTCTCCAGTGTTATCCTTCCATGATGGATTTTGAGCTTCTTCAACAGGAGACCTGAAATATCTCTGAGTCTGTGAATTGTGTATTATGTGAATCAGTTGTAACCTTTGTACTGTACCTGCAATTCTTCTGTTCTGTTAGGTTTCATAATATTTTACTATAAAACACTGTAAGTACACACAAAAGTTCTGATATATTTAATCTTTCCTCTGTAGCACAAATGTATGTACAGTCAGTTACATCTTTATCAATGAAAGAGTAATTACAAAACATCGAGATATTAGTCCTAGGGCTGTGCTGTAGAGAGTAGTGATACCTCAGTGTAGGGGGAAAACTTAC
The DNA here is from genome assembly GCA_013398015.1 of Oreocharis arfaki. Taxonomy (NCBI): domain Eukaryota; kingdom Metazoa; phylum Chordata; class Aves; order Passeriformes; family Paramythiidae; genus Oreocharis; species Oreocharis arfaki. Next base: position 1,001,137 of record VZRR01004734.1, on the reverse strand, counting down.
AGTCTTGATATGCATAAAAAATCTCCAGGGCATTAGATCTGTCTGTTAGGAAGCAATGAAATATATGAAAAAAGAATTTTTTCTGGTCTTAAAGAGTTTCTTCCCACTGCAAAATTAAGTGACCAGGCTTCAGTGTGAAAGTGAAAAATCCCATAAAGGTTATGTCTGATTAGGCTTCCTGTACATAGAAATTACAGGGTCAGCTATGATTAAACGTTTTTAAGACCTGTTTGTGGTCCTAGAATATGATTATGGTGAACAGAACATAAGATTAGTATCTCTAGGACTGAATCCACTCTTAATTTAATGCCGGAATGAATATTACCTAAATTTTTTATGTGAGTTTGTTCCTTTGGGAATTCCTCCCTTCCAAGTGCAGTGGTTCCATACAATCAGGCACAGATCTGATGAGGCAAAACATTTAAATTGAGCTGTATGAAATAGCCTGCCACTCTTACAGAGGAACAAATTGCTTTTATTTTGAAACTCACCTAACAGTTTGCAGTACAGCACTGCGAATGAGTTTGCTACATTTCTTCCCATTACGGTATCAAATGCTGGTGGTTACTTGTGGAAGTGTCTGTTGCTCTGAATCTTTGTGCTGTGAGCTGTTGTTAATGTATTTTTTCTTCTGTCAGTCTCCACCACTTTTAATCTCAGTTTGTATCTTTTTCAGTTTTGATACTGCATTAGCTCAGTCACAGGATTGGTCGAAGAGTTTCCTTTCTAATCTACTTTCTTGTCTTAATGTAAAAAATAGATTCTGGCTCTGCTCATTCGTCTGTTTACATGCTGAATAAAAAAATTCATCGCAGTAATAAAATTGACATCACAAGATAAATTTTCCAGTCCATGTGGAGCAGAACCTAAATCAAGAATTGGCACTGCTGAATTAGATTGCTACATCTGCTAGCTGGTGAAGGCCTGTCTGCTAATGCTTACTTAAATGAACATTTATTTGCACTTATGATTGGTTCATTATGGATAAACAAAGCTTGTTATAATGAGTACACTTGTGTTTTAATCACACTTTTATCAATATGAAAAATTATCACACACACTTAGCTCTTTGTAGGTATATGTATGAAACCAGAAGGGATCTTTGGCAACAAGAATCACAATTTTTTGGACCATATAATTGAGTCTTTCAATATAAATCATCGTATAGGTTGTATGATTTCAAGTACATGAGAAGCTAAAAGAGCAGTAAATAGTTGTGAAAAGAAACTCTAAAATGCTGCGACGGTCCAGTTTTCTGTCTCTGTGGTTTCTGTATCAATTGTCCTCATTTTAAAAGAGATTTTCTTTCCATCATCCTCATAATGAGCACGAACTGAAATGCAAGAAAAATAATAAACCCTTTTTTTCCACTGTGAGGGTGATGGAACCCTCTAACAGTTTGCCCAGAGGCTGCTGACACTCCATGCCTGGATTTGACAGGACACAGCCCTGGGCAGCCTTGTGGGGATTGGCTCAGTAATCTCCAGAGGCCCCTTCCAACCTCAAACAGTCTGTAAATCTAGAATATAATCTTAACTCGAGTTGTGTTTTACATCCGCCCCACACAAAGAAGTGTTGGCTGAGTTACAGCTGGTCACACAATGTTGCCTGTGAGCAAAACAAAGGCTGAACATGGGGAACTCCTACAACTCAGGCTCCAATTCGTAGCTATGCAAAGCTATTCAGCAGGAATAGTGCCACTTTGTTGGTTCCTTTGCACTGGCAGTGCAAATGTTTGGATTAAAATACACGCAGGAATGGTATAAACACGAGTTTGTGAATATTTTCGCAGATTGCTCTGCTAAGTTCTTTTTTATCTCGTATTGTAGGCCACAGGTACATGCCACAGTAGTTTCTAAATAACAGTTTTATGTTCTGCTGAGCTGCAAAGCTGGACATTTACTCTCTGGTGGGAGCTGCTCAAATATATGCTTTAACAAAAGCAGGGAATCTGCTCGGTAAATCATCAGCAGGTTCTGTTGTCTGCAGGATGTGTTTGAACACCAGAGGAGTCATCAGTTCTTCGTGATGATTAGAGGATTGTAATTTTCAAAAAATATGTTGTCTTCATTTCCCCTGGGTGACATTACTGGCAGCATATTTGATAGCAGAACTTGTGTTCTTAGGTGTTTTGTGTCAGTTGTTTTTGAGTCACCAAGTTAAGTTGTTGTAAAAAAAAAATCGGTATTTCTACATCTTTCTCATTTTGTAAAATGCTTCCACCCCCCTGGAAGGTAAAGGTATGAGAAATGTGATAGAGATGGATAGGCAAATTTCAGTGCCAACCAAACAGCCACTCAAAAAAGAATGTCATCCTGGGAATACTCTCAGATTTATTTAGCACTGAACAGTGTTTAAAGCCAAGTATCTGCTTTTGGTCTTGCAGACAACAAAGTTAAAATACTGTGGAAGAATAGGTGTTTGTTCTCGAAGAATTGAAAAATTTTGGTTTAGTTTGGATTTGGCAGTTTTCTCATCTCTGTTTCAGTTGCACCTGTCAGTGTGTCATTGAGAACATTTGAATGTGTATATTAGGGGTATGAGAGGTAAAAAGAACGTTAACTTCTCTACAGTACCATTGCTAGTATTAAAATGTTGCTGTCAAGTAGAAATAAAATAAATCTTCTAGGAAAGTTATGTGAGGAACCTGTAAATGTTGTATTTCTGCATTAATTTTAAAGAAATTGACAACTGACCCTTTCAAAGTTAGTTTTGAGATACTTTAGAGAGATAAAAACATTTTCTCAGGCTCAAAGTTAACTATGGATTAGTGCAACAATGATAGTTCATTCAATAACTACATCCCCACAAGGGATAGGTCATATACAGCAGATATGGCACAGTTTTAGTTTAAAGAATGAACCAAAACCTTCTCACAGAAACATGAATATTATTTAAAATAAGATTCTTGAATACACAAACGTGAATATATTTGCATATGAAGACAGAGGTGCCACTGTTCTGCTGTTATTACATCTTCAGATAAAAAGTAAGATGAAAGGCAAACAAGCAATCCCTGAAATGCTGTAAAACAATATTGAGGCAAAGTAAGGAAGTTTTAAATACAATTTTGAATCAGTCGATTTCTCAAAAACTGAGTTGGTGATGGCATGACACTTCTTACAGCTGTCAGGGTGCATATCTGTGCCTTCTGCTAGAATAAATGGCAGCACTCAGCTAAAGCACCTGGAGTGTTGTGGCCAGGTTGGTGCTGGATTGCACCCTGAGGTGGCAGCCTGTGTCATCAGCTTGGCACTGAATGGCTCCAGTGTCTCCTTACCACATCCCAGGTAGGTTGTGTAACAGGAATAAGCACTCTGATAGAATGTAGCAAGCACTCTGGAATAAAATTTACATGAACAAACTGGAAATAGCATTTGCTTAAATATGGGACTTTTAATTAGCAAAGCACCTTCTAATGCCTGAAACATGCTAATGAAACTAATTTATTGCTATGTTAATTGATTGGTCTAATGTAGAGACATTACACAATATTTATCTTTCAGTTGAACTGTGTTGCCAAGCACTGATGATTGTTGAAGTAAAAATATCTTAGATACCTAAAATGTGATTATCATGTTCAGATAATGCAGGAAGTTTCAGTGCAAAAATGTGATATTCTTTTGTGGAATTTTTGTTGATGATAGAATTAAAATACTTGAATTGGAGTGGATTGTTTTTATCAAACATAGAGTTGCCTCACTGTTATTCTTGGGTTCTGCATTCCTCACTTTGTAACTGACAGTTTTGGTTTTAGTCTTTCATAACCTATGATGCTTGACATCAGACTTAAAAAAAGCATCATGCTTGTTTTGATCTAAGTGAAATGTGAAGAAGTAGGACAAAAATTGTTTGGTCAAAGTATGTGAAAATTCAAACTTTCATCTCTTTCTCTCCTGTGAGAATTGCCTGTTACATTGTGTGTTGAGTTTTTGCACATACCAACGTTGAAGATGTTGTGTATTACATGGCATTCTTCAAATGTCTTAAATTTTTCCTTTCCCTGCTCTGGGTAGTTGACAGGGTTTATGAATGTTAGAGGAAAAAGAAGAAAGAAAAAAATACATCAGTAGGAATAGAAACAGTGGTAAAGTGGGCAAGAAAATGCAAGAAGAAAGAGACATGGGATGCTTCATGTTAAAAGCAAGATGGGTTGAATGTAGTAAGGAACTCTGGATAAATACTGGTGCTTTAGGCTTTCTAGATGCATTTGGCTTTATACAGCTGGTTTTATCCAGACGTATGAAGAATCTGTTATGACTGTAGGTTTTCATTTTACTGTGGGTCTATCTGGGCTTTGACAGGCAATTTGTGAAATAATTAAAGCTTTGTATAGGACATCAAAATCTGACACACATTCCCATTGATTATTCGAGTCTGTCAGGGAGCATTTGTTGCAACTGTGCTGCTCTTTCGCACAGGATAAAGAGCTGTCCTGCATCCTCTGATTTCGTTTGCAAAATTATTTCTTGATTTTTTACCAGCGGTTTGTCTTTCTAAATGGTTGGAATAGGTGCTAAAATCCATGACCTGAGCTAGGGAAGGGTAGTTATCATGGCAATACCATTAGCAGCATTCACAGGCTTCAGGCAGTTGCTGCAGATGGAAAAATATTCCAAATACCCATCAGCACTTAAGATATTTGGTGATTTCAACTTGGTTCTGCTGTTAGCAGGTTTGTGGATATTAGCAGTCAAGTAACTGCTCACTGGAGTTTAAATGACATTTTAATCAGGAAGAATAGTCTGCAGAGTCCCTAGTGATGTACATGAGGCATATAAAATTCCCAACAAGATATGCCTTTTGTATAAAAACATTGTAATCCTTTACATGTCAGATAAAAATAAAAGGAAGTGAAAATTTGGAGTCAGAATATATGTTTTGATATATTTAAAACTATTTTTGTAATTGCTGATCATCTTCTCAACTGCTAAAGTAAAAAGGACTGGAAAGTCTGTTCGGTTTTCTGAGTTCTTTATTTCTCTCAGCTCCATTTCTATAGGTTGTTTCTTTCCCAGCAGTTGGTCTTATTAAATTTGCCAGCAGTGCCCAGCATAAGTAAGTTTTATTCAGGTAAAAGAATCTGTTTATGTCTCTTGACTCCAGTTTTCTTCCTTTTGCCTCCAATTTCTTGCTCTCACTTGCATTTTCTCAGTCTTTCAGTTTTAAGGCACTACTGAGTCAGAAGTGTTTGAGTATTCAGAAGTACAATTGAAAGGACTTTGTCCTGCAGGTCTGGGTAATAGTGAAAGTATTACAGAAACACAGCTCTCTAAGCTCACCCTAATGAAACACCTCAGTGCTGCAATGTTCCAGGACAGAGATCTACCTCAAAGAAAAGGAGTTTTTCATTTCTGTCTTGGTGTGATGCTCAGTAAAGCTGGTGTGTCATACAGCACCTCCATAATGCTGAAGGGGTTTCTGTATTGTATTTATTGCCCCACTATTGAGTCTTACCATTAAAACAAAGAATCAACTTCACTTTCAAATAGTGTGACTTACACCAATTACCATCTCAATAGAGACAGTGAGACTTGCTTTGCTGAGTTAATTGCTATGAATTGTTCAACAGGCCTCACAAACAGGTGTTTATGAGCATATTTCCATCAATTAGATTTTTATCGTGCTTCTTTATACTCAGAGTGACCTTTACAGTGCTTAAGAGAAGAATAATTTAGTGCATACTGTACAAGGATTGAATACTCTCCAGTCACTATTGGAAACATTTGAGGGCTTGTGATCTTTACAGTTGCCTTGGAATAAACTCGTTTCACGCTGCCTGAGAAAATAAGAATTATGTTTAAAATTACTGAAACAAATGAGAGGCTATGGGATGATATTTCTTTTGCATGTGTAGAAATGTACAGGAAATGCTCTCCATTGCATTGGTTGAAAAAATGGGACAAAAATAGAAAGCAAGAAGATTGACAGCAACAGTTATAAAGCACTTTATGTGTTGTTGCTGGTAGCTAACTGGTATATATTGGTTTCCTTTATAATCACACAATTTATCAAGCTCTGAAACAAATAGAGATTATGTTGAAAACAGCCATGGTCAATGTTACAGCAAACTTTAGTGCTGTACAAAAGGAGCTTTTAACTATGCTGTGTGTTTTGTGATGTTCGATTCCCATCTGTCTTTTGCAAGGAACTGGCTGGATCAGGATGCTTTTGGATGGCTTTTTTTTCCCATTGGGCTGCATGAATTTTATCATCACCTTCTATCCTTTTTCATCTGAGTTAACAACAGGCTTTGTAATGAAAGATCATTCAGAGGGACGAGTTGTGATTCTCAGCAGCACTTCCTTCTTCCTTGCTCCTTTGCTGCTTGCCAACAAACTCGGCAAGTCCTTAGCAAAAGGCAGGGTTTCTAAACTCTGGGGTTTGTGTCTCTAACGCACTGAACTTGTACCAGTGCAAGAAGAGGTTAAGATTTTTCTCATAAAAGAACACAGAGCCAGTTAAAGTTTTGTGTCATTACAGCAGTGATCCTGTTTCCTTGGTTACAAGTCACATGCACTCCCTTGTTAAAAAGTGAATTCTTTATCTATTCTGGCATTTCTGTACTGTGCAGGTGTTTCTGAAATTGGTAGAAGAAATGGGCTCTAGAGCCAGGAAAGAAAGTTTCAATTCTGAGGTTGGGCACACCATTCCTGTCAGCATATTTACTGCACACTCATGTCTGGCAGGGATTTGCCAAGGTGGGTTTGGCTGGTTAAATCAGAAACTATTTCTAATTTTAGACATACACAGAAATCCTGCTTCTATTTTGTCCATACCTAACTGATAAACAACGGATCCAGTATTTTTTAAAGCTCCTTATGCTATTTTTGGATCTGGAACAAATTTTTGCATCCGGGCTATGGAAAGTGGAATGCTGAAAATGCTAATATAGTTACATGTGCAGGACTTCAAAGTCCTGTCCTCATTCTTGATAGCATATCCCACTTTACTGTGGGATAAGGTATGGAACAATCAGCTTACTTTTTTTTTTTTGCTTTCAGCAATGTTGACAGCCATCTCAAGACCTTTCCTTTGTAGTGTGATGTGGTTTTCCTAGGTGAATAAAAGAATAAAGATGTTCTTGTCAGACGAGCTGTATGACAGCTGTACCTGACATTCAAATACAGAATTACTGCACCTTTCTTGTAAGCATTGTGGTTTTCTACCAGTACTCTCACTTTTTTCCCTTCTGATTATCAGCACTGGTTAATATATTGAATAAGTGACGTACAGGAATAGAATTTAACCCAAGAAGATGTCATTATCATTACATGTTAGAGTGCACAGCACAGTGTTAAGGTGTTAGTTTAAATTAATTTAACAGCAGTGCATAAAACCAGGAGAGTCCAGATTGCAACAGTCTGCAGTTGTTCACCAGAGTCATTCTTTTAATGAGTGACTTGTGCAGTAAGAACTTTCAAATGAGGTTTTCAGCCTGGAGGAGTGTACTGAAAATACTGGAATTTTTCACGAAATGTATTTGGGAAGGTAGAGCAATAGAATAAAAAACTGTCAAATACTGAGTAGGATTTGCCCACTGAGCTTGGGCAGTCCAGTGTCACACTGTGATTGAGGTCTGGGTGGCTGAAAACCAGAGTGAGTGAACAGGGACCTGAGGCCTATATTGTAATAAAGGAAATCTGAGATGAGGGCAAACTGAGCCACGAAACAGGTGAATAGATCTGAAAGAGATAACTTGGTGTTGTTAATGATGGAGGGAATTGGTTTACATGGGGAGCTGTGGGAATGATGATTTCTGGACAACAGAGGTTTGGCTCACCTTTGTAGAATCAACTTAGCACAGGAGTTTGTTGAGAGAAGAATTGGGCATGAACAGGAGCAAACAATAGCTGGGTTTTTGTGGGTAGCAGTGTTGTGGCTGTCAGTGTGCTTTATTATAGAAAGAAAACTGGAGAAGGTAGGGAATACAAGAATAAATGAGTAGAGTAAGAGTAGACGAGTGCTGTAAAATGTAATAGCAGCAAGAGAGTGAATGGGAGTTTGGACTGATTGATGAGAATGTACGGTAAAATGAGGTGAACAAGGGAAAATGGTGGAAAAGAATGTAAGGAAAGAGAACACTTACACAGGATTTATTTTTCTTTACTGCATTTTATGCACACACAGAAGAAGCCATTTCATTAGAAGTGTATTGGGATTTTCTTTCATTTTTTGAAATGGCAATGGTAGCTGAACTAGCTGTGAAAGGTGTTCACCATTGGCACTGGATTTAAACACTCTGTAGAAGGTATTTTGTCTTCTGAAAACAAGCCTTGAAAAAAGTATGCATGGGTGATTCTGGTATTTTAGAACATTCTTACTGTGTATAAAGATTCAACTCCCAGTAGGATCTTGGGGTGAGAAGGTCTGGTGCAATGAACATTCTGCATTCAGGTGTTACTCCATGTACAGAGCAAAGTAAATGCCTGGCAAGAGGAGATCCCTCTGCTTTGGTTGCCTGACCAGCTTGGTGGGCATTCAGTGGACCTGTTCTCTGTGTGCTGCGACAAAACTGCCTCTCATCCTTTAATCCTCAGCCCTGTAAGCTTCCATTCTCTCCTTTTCATACCCTGAATATATTTTTGTGAAGTGCTTTCAGCGTAATTCAGGATGATTTTTTTAAAGTACTGGAAACTTGAAAGCAATCATCTTCTATCTTCATTGTCTGCATACTTTAAAATCCATTTTTGCTTATGTAAACATTTAGTAGATTCTAAAGTAATTTATGTGTTGATTCTCTCCATTCAGCAGTATATGTACTCTACTAATCCTGAAACCCTAGAATCTGTATCTGTATTTCCTCAGTAGGAAACAATTTCTTTGTACAGTTCTAAAATTGCTGTCACTGTTCATTGGTATCAGGATACTGTAAGTGGATATATGTAAGTATGAAATGTGCATATGTGGGGCATATGCAAATACTCACAAAATTAAATCCAGGTGGCAGTTTTAATAGTATTTAAAGTGCAGATATTTGTGATATCATCTGTGTCAGTTTACTGTGCTTGTTCTCCAGGCCTGAGGTATGAACTCTGTGGAGGAACATAGGAACGAGATCCACGTGCCTTGGAGAGCCAACCCCGAGGGGACAGGGGACCCTCTCTGGGCAGGGCTGTGGCACCTCGGGCTCATCGTGGCTCTGCCTTTAGCTGTGGGTGCTGCTCAGTCTGGGACAGAGCCCAGCTCAGCCAGGCCTGCCCAGAGCCTCAGCCTGCCTGGCAGCCCCACTTCCCAGTCTGTCTCTGTGAATTCAGTCTCGCTGAGAGCTGGGGCAGGTGCATTCTGGATTCTCTGCTCAACAGCTCGGTGCTGGGTTAACGGGCTCTTTGTGCTGTGTTTGTGTCCAGAAGCAATGCCACGGTGTTGTACCTAAATCTTGGATAATACAAGTGCATGTTTTAGTTCTCATGCAAAATGATGAATCGGGAGTTGCAAAGTGTAACCATGAAGACAGTCAAACACAAACCAATGTCTATAAACCTGCTCTCCATTAACCTCACAGCCTGCACCTGATTACTGACAACTGTAAAACATTGACATCAAAATTTTCACGTTTGAAAGAGTTTGACATCTCTACAAGATTGAAAAAACTTTTCTAGTAAGCACATAGAACGTATTTCTACTTGAATAGCTAAGAAATATAACAGGACATTTCCTTTCTTCTTCCCTTCAAATAATAGTACTTATCAAAGATTCAGATTTTTTTTGTTCGTTAACAAGTATACATAATTTGTAAAGGAAACTAAATCTAGTTATTTCTTTTTACTATCTTTGCAATTGTTTAGTTATTTTTTTTTACTACCAGTTTCTGGCATGATTGGCTGAGTAGAATTCTTTTTAAAACCTTCTTCTATAATACACCTAATTTAATGAAAAAGAGTTTTATTTTCTACGTGTTATCCTACTTTTTCTAGTAAATGGGACTCGATATGTCTGGACACTTTATTTCCTAGTTATCTCTCTGTCTGTAACAATTTGCTCCATTATTCTGCTGGAATTGACTTTTCCAGAGGAGGAGAACACAAAGGAGTTTGCAACTCAGTCAATCAATAGTTGAGAATGTGCTAAAATGCTGGGAGTGTAAGCAAGTGCAGATGCCTACGTGTTCTTGCTGTATGACTGTGTCTACCTTCCAGCATGTGGGAGCTCTCATTCTTGGAGCTACCAAAGCTGTGTCTTTTTGTCCCTTTTCAATCAAAGCCCCAAATATTAATACAGTGTTTTAAACTGGGAACGGAATTTTCAATATAAAAAGCCCATAAATATATATGATTACTTTGCATCCTAATGCATATTTTTATGTAGCATCCAAGTCATCAAAGAGCACCAGACTGGCAAAAAGAAAAAAAAAAAAAATCCAAGTGAATATTTTAATTTGATGTGAAGATAATTTTCTTCTCAGTGCAATTTTTTAAGCTCCTGAGCAGGTGAGAGTACACTAAATTGTCTCTATAGTGACTGGAAAGAATGCATAATGGGACATGTAGATGATAAGAGCCATTTACTGCATGGTTGTTCAGGACTGGCTCAGGTACCTCACTGTGTCACTTGCACACCCCACAGATACCTCTGATGGAGCTGTGTAATGTTCTTTTCACAGCATTTGCCCTTCTTGAGCCTATTTCTTGGCCTTGCCCAAATCTACATGAGTTCCCTGAAATGAAATCATGATTTTTAAAGCTTACTTTTTGGCCTACTAAATCCTACAAAACAGTTTGTAATATTTATTCTACAGCTGCATTTAAACTAGCTGATCTATAATTGCTTGTTACGTTTCTCTTTCTGGAGCTTATTTTAAGAAGATTGCCAGCTTTAGATATTCACAGTCGAATCTCAGCATATGAAGATTGCATAACTGCCAGTTCAGATGTATTTTGGAGAACTTACAGGTAGGAGAAGGGAACCATCTGCAGGTCCCTGACAGAAAACAAGTTTCCAGCAGAAAGTGTTTTGAACACTGTTGATGTGAACATGTTGTTTTGTAAGGAGCCATCTGGCCAGCCAGAGCAATCTGTGTGCGAGTGCAGATGGATCCGGGAGCTCGGGGATCCAGAACCCCAACTTTCCTCTCCTGGTCCTTGGGACGAGGCCCTGGGGACTCCCCCTGTGAGGATGTGCTGATCCACTGCAGCCAGCGAGCCTGGATCCCACATCTGAGCTCTTTGTGGCAATAGCACAATGCTGGAAGGAGGAGAAATTCCCCAAGTTCTGTTCTCCATGCAGCTGAAAGCAGGGTGCAGATAGATGGGGTGGCCTGAGGGCTCAGAGCAGATGGGATGGTGTGCTTCCCCTATGGATGAGTTCTCATAGCCCACAACTCTTCTAGTGATGATTTTTTAGATTAGAATTTGAAATGTACAACTGAAGAGGGAATTAATTATTTAAATATATGTTCACAGAATGAATAGAAACTGATTAATGGAACTGAAAGAAACCAAACGAAGTAATATCTTATTTATCATATATATTGTATTTGTAAAATATTTAGAAGTTGCATAGCATGCAACTGTAGCACTTAAAGATGTTTTTTGCAGCCATACTATTTTCACAAAGAGTGAGGTTATTTCTACTCCTGATTTTCTTTGATGTGTTGAAAGGAATTTAAGGGCTTCTTACTCACTTTAACCAGTCTGCATGGCAAAATATATTACTCAAACTACACTAGTGTGGCCTGGGTGATGGGACCTGCACAAACCCCATCTGGAGATTCATGAGTTTATTTCTTTACTTAGTAAAATCTTATATAGAGTCATGAAACTGATAGACACAGTTTTTAACAGGTAACTCCTGGTACAAACGAGTGGCTGAAATTCAGAGTGTATGTTCAAGAGAAGGACTTCAATTTGCCATTTTCAGCTTGAATTCTGTTAATAGGGGAAGCTTAACAGAGATGCTTGCTAACAACACAGGCCATCTAAAAATCCCTTTTCTTCTATGAGTTTCTAAAATGTGGAAGAACTGAAGAGCTCCCAGGCCAGCCCGTGTGCATTGGATGTACAAAGGCAGCATCTCCAGAGAGAACAGGATTTAGGGGATTTGTTGTTTGGGAAGCAGGGTCTGAGTTACATGACCTGCTGGGCTGGCTCTGTCTCCTTCTAGTCAGGGCATAGAGCACTGTTCTCTCTGCAGTTCCCAAACAGCCATTGTCTTATCACCAAACTGCCTTTCTGATACTCTGTGAAATGGAAAATGGCATTTTTCAAGGTGTCTGATGCAGAAAAACAACGAATGGCCCCTGGAAGTCCCTGCCTGCTTTCATTCCTGCCTGGTGCCTGTCCCAGTGGGGCACTGCTGGTGTTTGCCCCTCGCACATCAGGCCTTGGTGCACAAGGAGCTGCTCTGCATTCAGCCAAGGGCCCTTCTCATATTGGTGGTTCTCTGTGACATCTGCAAACACTTCTGGCACAGGATGGCATTTGCAAACAGTTTTGGTGTGGTGTATTTCTGTAATGCATTGTCAGAGATATTGCAAGCTGAGCTCTCACACATGAGTTTATGATGTTTGCTCCAGGTCCCCTGAAATGTCAATATCTCAGTGCAATTGCCCTTGAGAAATCTGTTATGGAGGGGAAAAAAGGGGAATAATTATGGAAAATACACTGTTCTTTAAATCAGAATGAGTGTGTGCAAATGTATTCCCATATGTAAATTTTACATAATTGCTTGCATGGCAGAATTAGTAGAATGGTTTTTAAAAAAAAAAAGAGCTAATGAAGCAACATGTTTTTGGTGGGTTTTTTTTCCTATTAATGTAACTGTTAGATTTGGAGTATTGCAAGAAAAACTATTCTATAATGCTTATTTCACTGGGAATAAAACCAAAGATTAAGTTTAATTACTTTTCCACAGTAGAAGAGATTTTGAGGAATGAAAGAAGCGATGCTGAGAGATGGAGAATAAACTTTATTCCTTTCTCTTAGCATATGAAGCAATAAGGAATACTCATGAAACTGTGGTTTAGAACAGTCTGTTTATACATCTTATATTGCAGTCTTCCAGTGCTTATTCATACTCCTTTCTGTGCAACACTGACAGTAATGGATAAATGGATGCATCCATTCAAATACATGAAGCAAATAATCTTCATAAGGGAGGTATCTTTGTACTTGTGCATGTACTTGGCTTTAATCCAGCCCATAACAAGTTTGTTTATGCCCAACTGCACAGTTTTTCAAAAGGAGGTGGGTTATTTCTTTTCCTCATTTGAACTTGTATTGAAAAATATTGCAGCAGCCATCAGTTTCTCCTGTGAAAACAGCAGGAATTAGCTACAGGGTATCACTGAAATTCAAAACATCCTGCAGAAGCTTTGTTCCTTGGTTTTGCTTTTCTGCCAGCTGTAAACATAATCCATTCAATTCTGTTGTATTTCGGGTTCTATTTTTTGTGGTGTATTTTTAATATGTTTGGCTTTTCTGTGGTGGTAGCAGAATCCATGAACAGTTAGCTGAAGTATCCTAGAATAACTTGATGTAATTATAGGTACTTGTCTATTAATAACAAAAAATTCATACTATGCAGGCTTTCTTCCCTGCCATAGCCCTTCACATCATTAACCAATGAGTAAAGAAAGTGATTTGGGCTGGTTTTTTTAACTTTAGACTGCTTCAGATGTCTCCAAATGCATCCTCTGTAGGTACAAATTAGGCCAAATGTCAGTTCAGAAATGCCAAATGACCTGAACTCTTGAGGTCTGTGCAGAAGGAGCAGAGGTAGCTTCCTCACCCAGTGCTGGTCTGTGTGCAGCAGCAGGGGTGGCACAGATACCCATCCTCTCCATGCTTCCCCTCCCTGTTCCTGCATGGCCCTCACCCAGGGACAACACCCAGTGAGAACCTCCCCTATTTACAGCATCAGTCTGACATCAGGCCCTGCTGGTGTGAGGATGGAGCCAGAATAGCTGCACATAATGCAGATCTGCTTTATAGCTAAACAGGCTTCTTCAGTTTACTCCTGCTCAAATAATCCAATTTTAAACAGAAATTCCAGGAAGGATTGGTACTGGGATGGCTGAGGTCACCACCTCCAAGAGCAGACCAGAGTCATTTTTCTTCAAATCTTTACATATTAATTACACGGTGCTCCATGGTTTGATTATACCAACAGCAGTATGAAGGTTTATTTTAAAAATTAAGATTTTAGAAGTGTAACACAATTCCACTTAAGAGTTTAGTAAAACTCATGATATGTGGTAAAAAGAGACCTGCTAATCTTTGGGTTTGAAAGTTAGAAATATGGGCCTTGCAAACAGCAGAGCCCATTTCTTGCTATTCCGTGTCTATCTGTCCTCTGAAATCTTGTTTCTCAAATTTTATTCTTAAGAACTCGTAAATTAATTCTTTGTAAGAGATTTAATTTATTAGTCTTAATACAGTAAATCTGGTAAATCATATATATGCACTGAACAGCTCTAAATGTCTGACTCTGTTAGAAATCTTTAGAAGACTCCTACGTATTAAAAGAGATAAATCCTAAAACATCAGCTGTTGAGAATAGCCAGGTATGACGAAAGGGAAAGAAAATGAGATCAGTTTGCATTGTCAGACAGACTGAATATTTTATCATATTTTTACTGTTAGTGCTACAGCTGAGTCAAAATGCATCTAAATCCTCAAGGCTCCAAGGAAATCCAGTGCCCAGCATTCCTAAGCACAGGGCAGGGATAAGATGAAAAGGCTTCCTGTGTGCTTGTGGAGCTGTCACTGCAGTCAGGCTCTGTGTGTCATCTGAGCAGGGCACAAACGGCCTCTCCTCGCTGCTTCTCAGGCCAGCACAGCACCACTGCAGGGGGACCTGCAGGCACACGCTTCCCTCCTGTCTGCTGAGGCTGTTCTCCTGCTGGCAAAGCAGAACCACCCTGACAAAGATAAAATCCTGCATGATCTCACAGCCTTCTGCTGCCGTCCATGTGCACGTGTGGCGCTGGCCTCGGCACGCAGGTGCTTCACTGAGCTTCTAAACCAGGCACAGCCATTTACTGTTTAGTTCAAAATTTACTTGGAGCCATAAAATGTCTTCTATCAAAGTTGACTGTTCTTCCTAACAGCAAAATCTTCATGTGGCCGAAAGCTACAAAACTCAAAGAAGCAAGAAAGGGATTTCTTAGGTAAATGAGGAAAGTGCCTGTCTTGTGATCCTGTTACCTTGTGAGAGCTTCCTTCTGGGACAAAGCTCAGCTGGCCTCCAGAAGCAGATTCTCTGGGCAGCAGTAGCCATTTACAGGCTTCTCCAGGAGCTGAGAACTAGAAGGTTCAGCAGCTCCCAGGAATGTCACTCCAGCTCTGGAGCTACACTGCAGTGGCTGCCAGCAGTGAGAGTCATGGCTGCTCACTGGTGTCCTGAATTGATTCTTCTCTAATATTCTGGCAAGGGAGGAAGCTTATTGCAAATCTGATTTATTTTTATTTTGAACTCATTGGCAAAGTTCGGAGTTATAGAGGGACCAAGATGATACACTTTTTAAAGACTCTGAATCTGATGATACCTGGAGAGCTGACCCCAAATTTCAGGAGCTCCTGGCCAGCAATGCATTGTGCATTGAACTCCCACTGGAGTCAGTAGCAAATTTTGCTGCCTGTTAACCTAATTTGGAGTCATAGAGAAAAAAAAGGATGAACTGCATTTATCACAGACATTTTCTTTTTTTACAGAGAAAATAATTAAAATATGATTAAACCAAAAATGTGATTTTGGTTGCTGATTACTGTGGTCGTCTTTTTGCTGGCCAGCCTGATGCTTGTTTAGTTTCTGTCTAATCCATCAAGATTGTTTCGTCCCTTAGTCATTTACCAGGCAATGTCGTTCTTCCATGAGCTTCCTTTTCTGTTTTGGATTAAATGTAAACATTAGTCCCTGTCTTCATTACCAAGAACAAAGTCAGCATTTCCCTTGTTATTCTGTTGATGGTACTCATTTATTTACATATTTCCCCATCTTGATTACTTTTGTTTATTGAGAGAGTACAGATCTAATTCCACTATGCCAAGTCTCAACCCTCTCCCTGTGATTATGTTGCCAGGTGCAGATGTACTATTTTCTAGGAGCTTATCCAACTCAGTGGGAATTTCTTTTTTATCTTAGGAAAACTAAATAATAGGCTAAAATGAGGAGCAATTTAAAAGCTCCCAGGGGTTGAGATTATGGCCTATATTTTTGAGGTTTTTAGGTCATGGATCACTATTCGTATCAAGCTTATGGTTGGAGTGCAATAACATGCCCTTAGTATTTAAGAAATAAAACCCAGGAAGAGTGATTGCTCTAGAGCAGTGTTCTTCACATCATCACTGCTGCCATATTTTCCAGAAAAGTTATGATTATGATTCTAGGAGCAGTTTTTAAGTTTGTTCATTTTTTTGTATTCATAGCTCTTATTTTGGACGTGACATTGATTCAAATCTGGACCTGACCCTGAGAGCAGTCACGTCAGCTCCCTCCTGCCTTTTGCACATGTTAATATCATGCGTAATCTTCATGAGAAATGAAGATACTTGAGAGAAGCAGCTGATTCCTCTTAACTTGATGGAGCAATTAAAGCTCAAGCACTTCCTTGGAAGAACAAAACAACATGTTTTGGTCACAACTTTTCTCTCTCATTCCATTTGCTTCTATGGTGATTTTAAAAGAAGGGACTTTTCTTAAAAATAAAATAATGATGGTAGTTGCTTGTGCAGGTTGTTTTTTATGATGGGCAGTTTGACTGACTGGCAAATGACTGGCAAAACTCAGAGCAAAGACAGCTGAGTTGCATTATTCCCTTGGAGACTGTTTAAACTCACAGAAAGCTGCACATGCCAGTGCTTTGGGGCAGATATTCCTGCCTGGCTGGATTTGGATGAAGGAAGAGTCAGGGAGCGTGGAAGGGACAGAGCCCCTGAGCAGGGACACAGCGGCCAGCGCGCTCCGCCACTGGCTGGGCTCCATTGCCCAGCTCGGAGCTGATGCACCAGGAGCTGTTTATTCCCGAGCCCTTGGAAAAACAGGAGACTGGCAACTGTGCTGCCTTTCCCAGGTGGTGAAATTAGGTGGTGTTTAAGGCTGAAAGTCTGTCATGGTAAAGTAAGGCAGGAATGTGAACCAAGTTTTTTATTGCCGTTGGTCTCAGTGCATTAGTGAGCTCAGGATCAGGTAAATGACAGGGAACAGCCAAACTTCCTGCCTTGCAACTGAGCACAGGAATACAAAACCCAAGTATATAAATTATAAATAAATGTAAATCTGTGTTTGGTGATTTCTGTCTTCCTAGTTATGGGGGCAGGGATCATTTGCCAGAGCACAGTGTTCATGCATTCTGTTATTCTGTCTGGGGCGTCACAAAACATGGACAGTAACCATTCCCAAATGCAGAGGTCATTGTGCAGGGGAAAGCTGAGGAGTGAGAGTCTTAAGTATAAGTATTGCTTAGATGGAAACTGATGAAAGGTCACCTTCACAGGGTTCTGAGCATTTCCTGAGTGGAAGAATGTATAACATAGATATTATTCAGTTATATAACTATTAGATACAGTAACCATCTTGTTATGCCAACTTTAAAGTGAAGTTAGTGGGGAAAAAATGTTGTGTTATCAGAGTTATGTACAGTGTCATGGTTTACAGAAAAATTCAAATAAGAATGCAGATGTTGATGAAGAAAGTCTTCATGCTGTTATGGAAACTGAATTGTAGCATGTCAGTGTTCAAGTCAGGGTACTTTGAATTATAAAAAATGGAAACATGATTATGTGTCATTATTTCACTGC
This sequence comes from Oreocharis arfaki, assembly GCA_013398015.1. NCBI lineage: Eukaryota > Metazoa > Chordata > Aves > Passeriformes > Paramythiidae > Oreocharis > Oreocharis arfaki. The sequence continues at coordinate 983,399 of VZRR01004734.1, read as the reverse complement.
AAGAAGAGATCAAATACATCATAGGTGTAGAAGTATGTATGTGGAAGTAGAAGGAGCTGGACATTAACCAAATGGTTGGACAGAATATTAGAACTAATGCTTTTCTTGAAATTCCATTTCAGATCTAATCTTGATGGGAAATGATTATTCCATTTGTAACCTGACAGCTTTTCTCTAATAGTGTCTTCAGGATTTTCAGTGTCAAAGTGTACTATAGAGGGATTCTCTATCTCTTCTGTTAACGACTCTTTAAACATCCAAATTAGACATTTGTATTAATAAATAGAGATCACAGTTTCTCATTAATAATTATATTTAATTTCTACAAAATTGGGAGCAGTGGCAGGAAATGTGTCTCCAATTATTTTTACGCCTCAACAACTGGAAACAAGGATTTTACCCAGTTGACTGCAAAGCAGGAGTTACTACATTGGCAGAAGGTGCTGAGATATGTTGCACTGTCAAGTCAGAATTAGTTCTCAATTGTCTAATAAGGATCTCTTGATATAGTCTGGGCACTGCTTATCAGTACCTTTTTGAGGAGCTGCCTGCCTGAGCACCACATTAAATGTTGAGGTTATAACCAGAATTAGATTATTATAATGACTAACAAAGTATTAATAACACAAGAAGCTGGCAAAAGTCACCAAATTTATCTGGCAGCGAATGCCTTTTTTCATGAGGTGTGTTTAATATAACTCAAGTAAAACTAGAATTATGAATGTCTCCAGAGAGGCATTTACATGTGAGATAGATCTATAGATAGATACATGAAATGCCTGATCCTGAGCTTTGCTACACTCCCAAGATGTGCTTATTACTTCTGATCTCTGGCTGATACAAAAGTATTTCCAATTGTAGACATGTTATACTATTTTTATCAGAAACTTCTCTCTCTAATTTTATCCTGAAGAATAGGCAGTGAGCTGGGAAATAAATTTCTTCATGTAAACGCTCACAACATCAGCCAAGAGAATAGTGCAGTTCCATATGCTGAGTAGGTAAAGAAAACCCCATGAAATACAGTTTACATTTGGATACAGGGAGAGCAATAAATCAAAGGTATGAATAAACCAGCAGCTGATGAAAAGGACCAGTTATTTTAAGCTATTTTCTATAGATGCACCTCAGGCAGAACTTGACACCAAGACAAAATCAATGAAACTGAATCGTTTGCCAAACAAACGCTGGGCAGATCAATCAGGAATGCTTAAAAGCTAAACAATGACCCGGTGGGAAGGAGGAATTGATTGCCTCAGCAGGTTGCTTTTTTCTTCAGAATGGGCCAAGGTGAGAATGCAGAAAACAACTTGAGCCTTTAATACCTGGACATTCCACTGCTGAACAGGGCAGTGCCTGGCAAACCTCTCTGCCTGCCAGGCTCGGCCTGGAAAATTGGACCCTGCTCAGGCTTCTGTGGCTCAGAAGGCAACAGAATGAAAAGCAGAATGTTGTATTAAAGCCAAGCAGGGGTAGCTGGGACAGGTGTAGGCTTAGAGTAAGTGCTGACTCACCTCAGGGACTTGGGGCAGCCGGGCTGTGAGAGTTACGGCAGCACAGCCACTCCCTGGTTTAGATTTAAGCATTTTAAATTTGTATCTTAGTCGGAGTAAAACAATTAACTCTAAGTGAACCCTAACTCAGCCCCCCCAAACTAACCTGGGGACTAATTTTACTGAGTGTGACAAATGAGAGGATTTGCAAACCTTGTAGGTAATGGTGTATTCTTCCTTCTCCATCCCAAACACAGGGTGGCAAAAGTAGATTTGTCTCAATTCCATCTTCATGTGCATTTGCCAGAAATACAGACAGGATCCCTCTAAGGTCTTCATGCCACTGCCCAAGAGTTCGTGGAATATTTGACCAGTTGAACTGTCAGCACATTTTAGAAGTGCCTTGTTTAGTGCCAGAGACTTTATAGGTGTCATTTGACCTCAAGGCCACAACTTAATTATTAAATCTAATAACAGGAGGCAGAAGAGATGGGAGATGAATCTTTTCCTGCTCCTTGATTACCATGTGTTTTGGGGGGGTTGGTCATTTTGGTAAAAAAGCCAGAGCTGAAGCAGGCAGGTGAGATGGCTGGTTCTCCCATCAGGTTTGGAAAAAGGGAAGATGAAAAGGGGCTGAAAGACTTTTAAATTTATGACTCTTACTTAATACTTGAAACTTCTTCCCCCATAGAACATCTGTTTCCATGGAAGTTGATCAATTAAATTTCAGCTCCAGTTCTCATTTCATGCTGAATGCATGAAGATGTAATTCCTCAGATATACATTGATTTCTGTAAACCTACATTAGATAATGATGTGTCTTAGATTGTCATTATAAAAATTAGCTAAGACATTTAAGATAAATTAACCTCTAATTTAGTTATTAGACATATCATGTTGTGGAGTAGCATCATTTACATTAGCAGAATTATTTGCAATTTCTGTCCTTCGCTCACAGATGTTGGTGTTCATGTAATTACCCCAGATGACCTGATTACCTCAGCCATGCCTGGTAGGGCTGGCTGATATTAATTCATCTCTCTTCATTTTGGGTGACCTCCTTCTGCCCCTTTTGCCCTTTTCCCTCTGAATCACTTTGCTCCATTGGGCTGGCACTGATGTCGTTTTGGGGACATGCCAGCAGGAGGAGCTTGTGCATTAAAATGTGCTTTCCATAAAGCAATCACCAAATTACAGTAATTGTGCTCAGCTCGTGCTCTCTTCTGCAAGGTAAAGCACCTTGTACCTGCCAGGGAGCTCCGTGTGCCTCAGAAAGCCAAAGCTCTGTCAGCAGTGGCCATCGTGCTGGTGGATTAACCTATTTTAGATTGAGCAAAGCCCAGTGAGGTGAACATTTAATTCTATACCATTTTTTATTTGATATTTAGATTATTTTACATTTACATATTCTGAGAAATACATATCTTAAAACAAAATCACAACCCTCTGAAGCCAATGTCACATGCTCTCTTTTACAAGCATTACAGTATCAACACTGCATTGCTCAATTTTATAAATAGTATAAAAATTACAAGTAATAATATTCATGTTACTAAAAGAAATCCATGGTAATGAGTGCAGCTGAAATTGGATTCACATGATCAGAATACTCTACAGCAACTTAGCAATGCTGATTTTCAGAATAAGAAATCGTAGGGCCACGGTTGGAAGTCCAATTATCCTTGGCTACCAAGAATTAATAACATAGGCTGAATTAATTTTTAGACTTTTTATTTTAAAGAAAAATAAGGAACTAAAGATCTAACTTGTTCATCTGGTCACTGAAAAAGAGGAGGATGTATGCCACAGGTATTTCATGCATTTTTTCACACAAAGGACTTCATAGTTACCTTAGAAGACTAAATACTATAATATGAATGTGGTGAATCTTGATTCAGGAAAATCCTTTATTATTTTCAATTTAAAAAGTCAAAGTTTTCTGCTTAGAAACTTAGACCAGTTAAATACTCTGCCATTAAAAAAACCCCCACAAAACTTTATTTTCTGTTGCTTAGCATCTGAATTGAACATAGCTTTTCCATACTGGCTTTTTTCCCTTGCCTTGGTGGGAGCGGCTGTGTGTGCACTGTAGTTCCAAAGCCAATGGCCAGGGCAGGACAGCTGCCCTTTCCTGCAGAAGTGCTCTGCTGCCTGCAAGTGCATTTTCCACTCAGTCCCAGGACTTGTTAAAGGCTCTTGCTTTGCTAACTTCTCTCCCTTCAAAACACCTCAGTGGGGCCTGAGTGTGTCTGTGGCTCCGGCAGGAGTGTCTGACCTGTGTGTGAGGAAGGTCACTCTGCAGGAAAAGGAACTGCACAGAGAACTTTGGGAATTGCTTTAAATGTGTTTGTTTGATATGGCCAGAACTGCAGATGAGCAATTTCTCCCTTTTGGACTTGTTATCACACTCTGAAGATAGGTATTATAAGGTTGGGGTTTTTCTCTTCTGAAAATAAGCTTGGCTTTGTATGCTGTGTGATTTTATTGCTTAGTTGAGTTTCTAAATGCAAAACTTAGTTTTATTTATTGATATGTGTGTAAGCAGTTTAATTAAAAACCATGTGGAGTCCTGTAAAAGAATGGCAAAAGTACAATGCTATCCCTTTATACTGTAGTTTTCCGAGGAGTCTATAGCCTGAATATCACCTAGGTAAGCTGGAATTTTCTGTTACTGCTTGGTTTTGACCTTAATGTACTTCTTCTCAGAGTCTTTTCCAAAAGGCTCATTCATGTTAGACTGTGGTCTGTTGTGGGTCAGGAGAGACTGAAGAATTCAGGGATGTATTACCAATGTACTTCATCATCTAATGATACATCCATCCATGATTAGAGGATTGTTAATTGAGCATCATCCAAGCTCTTGTCTATTTTGCTTGTACTTTTATCACTTCAAAATGCTTTTCCCACCATTTCTGAACTGCAACTCATAGAGATCCGCTTTTATCCTGTAACTTGCAATCTTCCATAAAGTATTGAAAGTTCTACTAGTTCTCATTTCCGAAAGAGCCCATTTTGTAATTCACACTTGAGATACCAGTAGAAAGAACGCAATCCCGTGATGTTGAAGATGTGTGCTGTACTTTGCAGTCATGTGCCAGGCTCTCATAACATCTGCTTTTTTCATGTTGGAAATAACCACACAACAATTTACGTACAACATAAATTAGCTGTTCTGTGTTTATTTTTTGTCTCCCTAGTGATATCCCACCCTCTGGAGAACCAGTGAGCAAAAGCAATCGCTCGAGAGTGACCACGCGCTTCCCCAAGCTGTCCCGCAGCCACCCGAGGGAGCCCCGGAGCCTGGAGCCTCAGAGTGGTGATCTCTGACCCTTCTCCTTCATTGTCACTATGGGCAGCACGTACTTTAAGTTGTTCTGTGATTCCTTCCTAGCCAATATTTATGATTTAAGCTCCTGAAGAGACTACAGCTGCATCAACTTAAATCCTGAAAAGAGACATTCATTACCAAGGGTCATATCCTGATTAACTACTTTGGAAGGCAGTAATCACTTTCTCAAAAGAATACGAGGGCTCTTCACGAGAGCTCAGCAAACTGATCGGCATTTCCTTTGTTTTGTAAAGCTGCACTGCACAAATTCTCCTTTGTTCCTCTGAAGTCCTTCTGTCACAATGAATTCCTTGTTTGTATTATGTTGTCCCTTTTTCCATGTACAGTTTTCTGTTCCAGAGAGACACGGGCTTCATGTAAAGATGATTTTTTTTTTTCCCTTAGTAGAACCTTTATGATTATCAGTACTTAGTATGTCAGAAGGATGTGCTTAAAAGAACCTCACTAATTTATTACCTTTTGTAAATAGAAAGCCTTGGGTTGTTTTCGTTTTTTATTGTAAACCTCTGACACACAAAGGTTTTTAAAAAACTTGACAATGTAGATGACGAGAAAAACATTACAGGTGGAAAAATAGCTTTTGTACATTTCTAGTTAGATATTCTCAATAGCATTCATTTGTGGGAAGTAATTCTTTAAAATCAGAGAATGTAATAATTTTTTAGTGAAATTTCAGTCTTGCTGTAAGGCAGGTGCAATATTACTCATTTCTACAAACCACCACAAGGATACACAAAATTAGCGTGGTACAAAAGAGTGCTTTTAAGTCTTGGATTATATTTTGTTATTATTTTGTTGCTTATGTTACAGAACAGTCCATCATTAACAGGGCAGGGTGGAATTCTTAATCTGATTTTGTAAAACCCTTCACACGGTGATACTTAAAAATTGCCTGTAATGAAAGTGCCTGTTACCCATCACCTCTTATTGAAAAGTAATTGGTAATGCTACTACTGTAAGAGTTACTAAAGAATTGACAAGAATTGTTACAAGTGATGGAAGTCCTGACATGGATTAACTGGAATCCAGTTCAGTATCCATTAGCTGCACTGCCGTAGGCAGTTAATTATGTTTTAGCTATCTTCTTCTCTTCATTAAGTTTAAGCAGTGTATGTTCGAATTTTCTATCAATTGTGTTCTGGTTTTCCTTTATGTAAGAACATCTTCCCTCTCAGAAGTTTTTTTGGATAACATTACTTAAATTGATGTATCTTGTAATTTTATTACCCATTCATTATATTAAATTTTCACATCGTATATTATTCTCCAGGAAAAAACAAGCTGATGATTAATAACAGACTTTGTACCTCAGCGCTTTACTAAAGTTCCAGCAAACTGGAACTTGTGTTCTGCAAACCTGTGGGCAGTGTGTGTTGTTCAGGGAGGTCAGTGGTCCAGTCATTTTCAGTGGCACCTCTCAAGTGAGGAGGGCTTTGTACCCACGGTGAGTGGCATCAGTGGGCTGCTGCCCCACTGTGAGCCCCACGTGCTGGATTCCCACCACTGAAATATGGAGCTTTTAGATTGCACTCAACAGCAAAATGTGGCAGAGAGGAGAAGAGTGGGATTCACTCTCCAGGTCAGAAATTTCAATAGGTGAAATCGTGTCACAGAAATGGAACAATATTTCTCAGTCAGTAGGAGATCTCAGTTAGCACATAGACAGAAAAGCCCAAGGGCCAGCCTGGGAGCTCGCTGCTGTGTGTGCATCAACAGATGGATTCCTCTTGGTGTTTTGTGTTAGTTACTGTGGGACACTTACTAAGAAGAAAGGAAAGTGAGTAGATTGGCAGTTAAGTAGCTTCTCCAAACTCTTCAGTCTGATGCACTGCTGATGGTTTAATTTGTCTTTGTTAGAAAAAAAAGTAGCTATAATGATGGTCCCACTTTGAAACAATTTTAACTCATTTTTCAGGAAGTGGAGACTTGGTTAGTAGAAATATGGCACATGTACTAACACTGAATTGCAAGTTAATTTGAAGGAAAACCCTGTGTGGAAACCTTTGTGATATATCTGTTACATGAAGCTGTATTCATTTTCAAGAAATAATTCAAAGATTCAAGTACTTCTTATTCAGCAAGTTGCAAATGGTAAGAAATTTCATTCACTGCAGACTGAATTTCTTTTTAGTTGTTTGAAAGGAATTTTTTGTATCTGCATTTAGCTCTTAAAATTATTTCATTCCTGATTATCTTGCTTCTTGTAATTTTTATGTATGTATGTAAATCACATAAAAATACTAAACTTGTTTACCGTGTACAAATTGCTCTTTGTTAACTTTAGCTGAATTGTGTATCAGCTCCTAAGATTACAGTCTGCAAACAATGTTCACTTGGTGATACAAGATACCATAATGGGTGCATTACTAATCCATTTAAAAGCTCAGCTGTGGTTTCTCTAAAATCCCAGGAAATAATCAAGTGAAGGCCTTTCTTCACAAGGTGGCATTCCCACTTTATACCCCTGGTTTTTTTGAAGACTACTGAGGTACTTGCATGAGCGCGAATAGGTGCCTGCTGAAAGGAATGCCCAAATTTCTACCACCTCAGGACATTTTGGAAGGCCCTTAGAATCCTGTGTGTCTGTTACAAATCCCACTTCTGTTCATTCACCAGAACCAGCAAAGCCTCTTGAAGAAGGTTGGCCAGTTGGTATTGATAATCCCAGGTAGTTATATTATTCTTCTGAAATACCTGTGAGTGTAACAATGCTTCTGTCAGTGGAATGATTTTATCAGTTTACCCTGTTCACCCAGTTCCATGCAGTTACAATTTTGTACAGCTCAAACTTCCTTTGGCTGACTCAGAGCTCTTAAACCCCCGTCCGTGCTCAGTGGGCGGCTCACAATGAGCTGCTGGGTTCATTACTAATGAATTATTAATTAATTCATTACTGACCGTTCCTGCTGGCACCAGTGGCCAGTGCTGTAATCCCAGGACAGAGGACTGGGCACAGGCTGGGCTCTGCAGCTGTTCCTGGGAGCCCTGGGCTGTGGGCTGGTAGAGGCAGCCTAGAGCCATTTGTGGTCTTGATTGCATTTCCTTCCTGCTTTGTCTTTAGATCCAGGGCTTCTCCTCTGCATCCTTTAGTGACTGCTCAAAATAAGGTGTAAAAAAGTGGCACAACTTTTACTGTAATGCTGTTGTCCAGTCACATCCACCATGAACACTTCCCTAAGACACACAGAGCAGGCAGAGCTCTTCCAGCTTTTGCAGATGTGTCCATCAGTATCCACAGATTGACTGTGGTTTTCCAAAATCTCATTTATTTAGAGATTCTCTCATTCATTGTAGAGAGTGCAATGTGTCAACTTGGCTTTTGCAAATTAAATCAAGGTTCTCAATAATAATAATGATAATAATAAATCTCCAAGGTTTATATGAGGCAGAATATTGACATAGTTATAAAGGCTTAAATTTATATGTCCATTAAGTCACATATTCTTTGGAAGATAATTTCAAAGCCAGTCTTTTTAATGGAATATATTGTTGATGTGATAGTTGTAATCAAATTATACTGCCTTACAGAATCTACTGCAAGTCATAAACCATTGTGATTGAATTAATACGAGTACTTAGAGAAAGAACAGAATAGTACTAAAGATTACTGGCTCAAAATTGTGACCTATTGCGAAGGTGAATTTTTTTTTTGTAACAGTCATATTTTATTATGCAGAATAATATCTACATGGTAGCTGTCAAATTAATTAATAAGAACCTACTAACAAATGGGGTTGACTGACTCAGAGCAGCAGGCTAATAATAAATGAGACTTGGTGAACCCCCAGTGAACTAATGATGCTTCTGCCAGGACATATTAATGTGTAAGAACCTGGTATTTTGTTACCAGAATTAGTAATTGGTGCTTTTTGATATTGATGTCATTCTTTTTCCTTCAAAGAATGCAGGGATCTCAGTTCTGCTGGAAGTTTCATGCCATTTCAGACGTTCAACCCCCCCACCCCGTAATGTTTCTCATCTAATGGCTTGGAATTCTGAGAACAGATAATATATACCTGTGGATAGAAATGCAGTTACCTGCTTGGAATTACTATAAGAAACTTGTGGAACAGCTATTTGAAAGGAAAAAACCCTCACTTTTTGACCAAATCCTGCTGCTATATGCCCTTGCAGATCATGGAACCAGCCCTGGGCTCTTCCAGCTGGAACTCCCGGATGTGTGAAAAGAAACCTGTTCCACACAAAACCACATTTTTCTCCTTGGAAACAACAGTAATGCTTCTGTACTGGGTCTTGAGTCACTTCTGGAAAAGTGATTAAACAATTCAAGAGAGTGAAGGATTTCTCTCCTTCTCTTTCTGTAGGTTAGGGTATTTCAGTCAGCACTCTGCACCCCACAGAATATTAACCTGATTATTATTTTGTAAGTTCGGTAGTTTCATAGCATTCTATGTGTATTCAAAGAAACACTTCACTATAGGAAAATATCTATATGAAATATAAAATATGTTTAAAAATATCAATTAACATGCTTCGTGTTTCACATATTGAGTGGAAATAAGCCACTTGTTCTACAGTGGTGTGACACTGTACGTTTCATTTATTTCTCACTCTGCACTAACTGTGCTTTTATGAGCCGGTTATAGAGAACTTAGATTATTTTTAAATTCCTTCTACAAAAATAATGAGAGCATACTTCTAATCAATATTAATGGCTTAGTTTTTCTTTCATAGTGGCATGAATTTATTCTAGACAACAGCACTGAAATGTTTAGAAAGGAATGACTTTTCCAGATTTACAGATTGCTGCAGATGACCAGACTTTAAAAAAAAAATTGATTTTATTGCATCAAAACAGAATTTATTGCATTTCCTTGTAGGGGAATCAGTTCCTTTAACAAGATTTCAGAAATTATCTCCATGTCATGACTGTAGTTAAACTGTGATAAGTGGTTTTTTGAGTATTAATCATTTAAGACACTAAAAATTATAAAAACGTAAGTGTGGTGGAAAATACAGTTCTGAAAGGCTGTGCTTTCCTTCTTAGTTAACACTGAGATAAAGGTCTAAGTGTCTTGGATGTGGGACCACACCTGTTGGCAACTGCAGAAGCTGAATTTCCCTTTTGACTTAGGGGAGGGATTTTTTTTTTTTGTTATTACTATTAAACTGTAGAAAAGATATTATTAATTAAGCATATATATGTACAGTATTCACATAAGTATCAATAAACTGTAATATTAACTTGCTATGCTAATGTTTACATTATAGAATTTCTAAGCAAATGTATGTATATAAAATTTTCTAAATACTTTCATCTTGTTCTTTTTTTTTTTTTTAATATCCTGTGGTAATTTTATTGTAACCTGGTTAAAACATGCTACTTTACCAAGAAGCAAATAAAAAATAACATCGTTTCTTTGAACCAGAGTGTTTATACATCCTATTTGTCCTATTCAGCTGTTTTGTAATTGCTTCTATGATTTATGTTCATTTTTTCAATGTGTTTCTAGAATGATGTATGTACATAACAGACTTTAATTTGTTAAAATCTGACCTCTTCATATGAGAAGTAGTATTTATTGAAAGCCATCTTGAACATTTCAGTTTATAATCACGTTGGATAAATCACTCAAGCAGGAAGGCCAACAATGCCAGGCAATGCCACCACATTTGTGGTGTTTGGGTTTTTCACATTCAGAGTCCACGTATGAATGTTTTATTTCCTTTTATTGAGGTATGATACAGTTGGCAATTCATATCCAGTTCATAACTGTGTCATAACTGGCACTTTCATGTCCAGTTCATAACTGGATGCTTCCATATCATGTGGAAAAGGAAGTTTTAAAAAGGAAGCATTATATGCATTTAATCAATTTCCACCAGACAAAGCTGTAATTTAACAAAAATAAAGGGTTAGTAGATTCCTCATACTCACAGAATCATCTGCTGGTTAATTCAATTAAAATTCTTCAAGCCACTACCATTATAGAGCCATCTAATTAGTTGAACTGTTCATGTTAGAAACAGACAGACACTTACTGTAAAATTCACAGTGATGTTTATCTGCATCTTTTCAAACCCCTGGCAGGTTAGGTGTCATTACAGGAGTTAGATGACAGAACTTTTCTTTTAATTAGTCTTGGCTGTCCTTAGGATTTTAGTTTTGCTTTTCATATCTCAGTTATTTAAGATCATAAAGCAAAATTGTGCTTATAAACTTTAAATTAATAGTTTCAAGCAAAGTTGTTAGTTTTTTTTTCCCCTTTTCTGTCTGCTTGAGGTCCTAGACCACAAATAGCCCCAGGCTGCTGATTGGGACTGCATGGACTCGAGATCTCCCTGCACCAGGGGTGGAGTTTCAGCCCTGCAGAACAAGTGTCTGTTCCGAGTGTCTCCAGGCCACTTGAGCTTTATTTCCTGCCTACCAGCATGTCTGAGCCTTTGGGCTGCATGGGAAGGGTAAAATCTGATCATTAGGGGAAAGACAGCCAGATTCCCCTCCCTGGGCTGGAGAAGGCTGGAAAGAACGGGGTTGATGCTGTAACCCTTTGTGTGCTGTGTCCCACTGCCTTGTCCAGCTGCTGGGATGCTGCTGCTTAATTGCCACTTTTAAAGTCCTGGGAAGAACAAGATCATTTAAAGGGACTGCTGATTTTTCTGTGCATCCAGGCAAAGCTTCAGGTTGCATTTGGGAAATTGTAACAGCTTGGCATTTCCACATGGGCCTACAGAGTTTCAAGTTTTTCTTTTCAGGAAAGGACCTGCAGAAGATTTACTGATTTTTTGCTTTTTATTTCCCTAGAAATTATAAGGAAATAAGGAAAAAGCTTTGTGCAAACGATATGTCAGAAGAAAGAGCAAAGATATTTTTAAGAGAATGTTTAGAGTAAGGTTTTTGCTACTGCACTTCAGTCTTTCTCAATGACCTTTTAAGTATTGTGAGTGAACTTACTGTATTCCCAAAATTAAAATAGATAGCTGGCATTTTTATATACTGCAAGTCGTGCTTGATTTTGTTCTAGAAAATCATCATGCAGATTGTGTGTGTCACACCTATTTTCTGAATTATTCTTGCCATTTTTTGACCCTCACTGGGACAGCAGGCTTTTATTATGTGTACTTTCTAAGAACCATGCTTATAACTTGCTTATTATTTCCAATTCAACAACATCTATGCTATTCCCTACATTTCTTAATTTCCCAGTATTTTAAAGATGCTCAGCAAGTGCATATACCTTAATATTTAATATCTGTCATTGGAAATACATCTTATCTCCACTGATGTACACAAGCAAGTGTATTTCTTAACTGTAAGACTAAATAAAAAAATAATGTCTTTTATATTTGAGCTGCTGAGCAGTTTGAAGGATCTGCTTTTCAGATCTGAGCTTTAGATACACACTAATACTTTGTAGCCCACAATTTAGCTACTTGCTCAGCTTTATCTTGAAGCAGTTAAAATTCTCAGTGGGCTTTTGTTCAATACAGTGATGGAACACACAGTTCTTTGTGCACCCAGAGTGATACGTATGGCTTCAAGCAGTTAAAAAGATGAGAGGCATTTTTGCAGTGGTACTTTAATTTCAAACAATGCATTAGATATAATTGTCATTTTTGGGAACCATCTGGTTGATATTTTTTAAAGGTGAAAAAAATATGTGAATTGGCAGATAAGATACATCAGTAACACTGAGCAGTTGTACTGTATTGCAAAGTACAAGGTAATTGGATACTAGAAAAAAGGAAAATAAAAGAAAGCACATGTTCTGACCCATCAAGAAGCAACAGAAAAAGTGAGTGAGGAATTCAATGTAGGAATACATTAAATAAAATGTTTAAAATTGTACTACATCAAACTGCCACCATATGTTCCATAATGAGATAAAACAAAGTGGGTAATGGATCTGTTACCAAGTCTGTCAAGCCATAGGACCCTTTGGATATGTCAGTAATTAACAAATAACATCTGCTGTCAACTGCTGTACTTAATCAGCATGGGCAGGATTCTCCTCCCTGCATGACAGAGGGTACACTATGATAGTCTGCTTTTCCTTAGGGATTGAAAATGTCTTTGACCACGCTGCTGTATGCAGAACTCCTGCTGAGATGTAATTAATAGCAAATCTGGATGTGCAGTAACAGCAGAACACAGCTAGATTGGCACTATCAGTGTGGACTGAGAGCTTTGACTACCTTTGATAATTTTTTCTGTCAGATAATTCCTGACTGCTGTAATGCCCAACTGTGTTTACAGATTGCACCTTCAGAGTGGCTGAGCAGCCTTTTCAGATATGCAGAGAGACTGATGATAACCCACTACCTCGTTTAAAGATGCAGAACAGGTATGTTCTTGTTTTGCTGATAACAGGGACACGAAAATGTGTTAAGGCAGAGCTCGTTAATTGACTCCTTGGTTACCGAGAAACTGTCACACGCAGTGCACCACTGCACTGTGAGAACCACCGCCTATATATGGGAAATAAAAACAATTAAGAATTAAAGATCCTGAAGGTCTCAAGCAGGTGAGTTTCAAAACTTCTCTGAGTTGCAGTAGTCGTGGAAGTCCGCAGGAGTTGATCTGTTTATCCTACCCATTTCTGAATCCATCTTGTCATGAGAATCCACAAGGTTCCTCCAGACCAGAGGAATATTGGATGCATTGAAGTAGCTCTGTGCCCTTTAAGTGCAGCTGGTACAGAAGAATGGGGATTTGCAAAGCAAAGAGCTGACCTTTCATCCATATCCACATGTTCAAGAACGGATTAAAATACAAATCTTAGAAATCTTATGCCAGAACAACAAATTGAAATAATGAGATTTTCCTTTAATCTTCATCAGGGTTCATTACACAAATAATGTAGGATTCATTACATAGATAATGAATATCTAATTAGCTAAGATAACACTCAAAACTATTTAATAGGAGGTGCTTAAGTTGGTAAATAGTTTTTGTAGATTTAAGTAAATTTGTTTAATCACAACTGGTTGCTGATGCAGCTGTCACTGTGCTGATGTAACGTGAGTTTTAAGCATCCCCTCTGCTCTGATCAGACTGGTCTGGGTTGCACAGGATAATTCAGTTTCTGTGATTATCTCTTTGCTCTCCCATGAATTGTGATAAAAAAATACCTGTTTTAACTAAGACAACACAGTGTTAAGATAATCATGGAGCTGGACAGTGTGCACAGTCCCGTTCTGAGGAGCAGTGTTCCTTTGTTTCCCTGACTGCTCTGCTTTGCCAGCACAGGGAGTTATCTCCCTCTCTGTCCCATTCGGGTGGGTTAGGAAACACGGAGTCAAACACCTCTCTCAGTTCTTAACTCACCACTGAGAGTAAGTTAAGGCCGAGGATCCTCACTCCAGTTTGTCTTTGCACATCGACTGTTCTGACACCATTTAAAGATCAGAGACCCCTTACGAGTTGCACTTTGGTTGCTCAAAACGAAAGGAATTTAAAATATGAAAAATATTGCCTGACCTGACAATTTAGTTCTATTTAAGAAACAGAAAGTGTGCTGGATAATATATGCAGACACCTGTCATGAAGCCTCATGGGGTTTCACGCCCAATTGTCTCTGACCACCTCTGGTTACCATAGCAATTCTTTCTTAATTAGAAATTTACCCTCTGCTCATGGCCCACCTGTGCTAAAGCATGAAATTCTGCTACACACTTGGGCATTTTATTTATTTGTTTATATATTGACTGTAATTTACTGTGTCAAATGACATCTATATGCGCTAGTACTCTGGATTTTTGACTCAAACATTGATTAGAACTGTGATTCTTTAACGTGTCCTTGACCCACTTTCAGTCTGTGTATAAGGGGCAGGCCACACCAGGAGAGAGGGCAGTGATGTTGGAGGTATTAATACATGAAATAACATGGTCAGTAAGGTGGAAGCAGCTCTCCAACTGCTGCTCCAGAGGAAGGACACTCTGAAACCTTCCAGCTGCATTCAAGCTTAAGTTGGTTTTATAACATTTCGAAAGGAAGGAGTCTCTGCCCATATAGAAGTATTTGATAATGTGTGAAGCTGGCTATATTTGTGTCCATAAAGTGGACAACAACCACCACAGGGTGTTTTGGTGACAGATGTAAGAGATTTATTCCTGCTCTTAGAAAAACAAGATGAGGGGAATGAGAATAACTTACATGCAGTGTAGGAAGACAATTCTAAAAGTTGGGCATCGTATCAGTGCTCGGGGCACAAGCTCAAAAGCAAAGGGTATGATCCTAAACACTCCCTCCTGTAATCCTGGGGAGAGCAGAGACTCCTGATTGTTGGAGTCCAGACCAAAGCTGTAGTATCAAAAATCTCTGTGGTTTCTGATGTAAGTATAGAGCATCAAAGTACAAACACCTCTTTCTAAGATAAACAAATCCCCAAACAAAATGCTACAGCACGGATCAGTTCTTTTGAGGGAACAGGACAAGAATGGAGCATGATTCAGAAATATACTCAGATAGTAGGTTTATAAGACCAATGTAAGAACTTCCCAAGCAGAATAGAATAAAAAATAAAGGAGAAACCAGAATGGACCCATGCATTGTGAGGTCCAGAGAGATTGGTTTTCAGTGCTTGATCCACTTGTTGTAACACTCAAGGACTACAGGCTTTTAGTCTTTAATCTGGAGTTCTTGGGCTGCAAGAGGTTTAGGACTGTACTTTGAAAATTTGACATAACATATGAGAGAATTGAGTGTAAGAACATGAAACATTCAGCTTAAGACAGAAGGTTATCCCATCTGCTGTCTTTCACAAAGATCTCTATTGCAGGCCCTGACATACGAGAGAGGCTTTAGCATTTATGTAAACTCCTCAGCCAGGTTGGAGGGCAGTGCCATGAGGAGAAATTGTCACATACTGTGTGCTATGAAGCTCATATAAATTCTATTATATCCTACTAATATATATCATGCTGAGGAGCACAAGCAAAACTAGTCTTACCTTCTGCTATATATGGCACCATGTCTCTATATCCTCGTGTAATGCAGGTTTTTGGTTACTGCTCAGAAATGCCACTCTTACATATGAGCAGGACCAGAGAAAACACAGCAGAAGAAATCCCAACCGATTTCAGCTGTGTGGTCATGATGTGGAGGTTAGGAGATGTCAGCCAGGTGACAGCTGAGCTCTGTCAACTTTTATTTTTTTATTTAGTGCTTCTCCCAGCTTAGTCAAATACTGCATTGTGAACTGAAATGCAGTTTTTATTTTTTTCTGAACATGCCTTGCATAGACAGAAACGGTTTTTTAAATTTAATCTGTCTAAAAACATTCTTTAAATGAATAATAAATAGTTCTTAAGAAGGACAAGTAAATTGGGCAATCGTCATGTATCTTTAATTACAATTTTAGCCTTAATAATTATTCTTGAGTCAGCTGTACAGCATTATTACCATAAGCAAACCTGCCTATTTTAAAATCTAATGTCACACTGCAATTGATTAAGGTAAAATGAGATTATCCAGCAGTAAAAGATTCAGTGACTTCTCGGGAGAGCAGTCAGCATGTATACATATACGTTTGCCAACATTCTCAGTATAAACTAAATGACTCGTTATATGGTATCTTTGTTGTGCCTGGATTCTGATTTTCTATGACTCATGCCTTGATTTACTGAAATAGAATAAGATGAGTAAGAGAGTCAAATTATAGGGAAAAAAGTCTGCAAGCTGTGTAAGGTCCAACACAGTTACAGAGAAAGATTATTCAACTTCTCTGTGTTCTTTATTTGCTCTGAATTTAATATCAGAAACTTCCTGCCATTGGATATCTTCTGCAGGGAGGAGTTTTATAAAAACCTCATGAAGAACCAAGGTCAATCTTTATTACTGCATAGAGCATAAAAGTTTTCTTTCTGATTAACATTTTCTATTGAATTTGGATTCATCTTGTAACTGCAAAATTGCATCACATGTAGCACTGTAAAGGCACATAGCATGTCTATGTAATGAAGGGAATAAAAGCAGATTTCTATCACCACCACAGTAATTTGGGACTGGATTTTTCATTATGAGTTATCATCTTATTTTACATATTGCTAAACAGAATGTAATGCTCCATTTAGATGTAACTGAGCTGGAACGTGAGGGAATTTTAAGCATTTGTGTGAGGAAAAGAGGAGGGAACACATCTGACATGTTTAGATTTTTAGGTTGTCTTCAGTGTATAGCATCCTACAATTATCATATGGATGTTTTTCACTCAGAGAGGCAAAAAACCCTGTGCAGTACCTTTGACAATGGCTGCCATCAGGAATAGTTTGAAAAATCCTTAATTGCAGCATTAAGGAAATGAAATAGCAACAATGTCCTGCAGAGAAGTGTCAAAGCTGAGAATCCTCTGGCTGTGCAAGGGGTGACCACATACTGATACAGTTCCACAAAGTAGAAAGCCATACTTGAGAGATATATTCTTAAGGCTGAAGCTTTTCCTCAAGACTCATTCTTTTTAAATTATTTAGAGTAAAAGGATACTAAAGAAGTTATCTACTCAGTATCAGAACTAATGGATAAATGGTAATGCTGAAGTTGTAGTTGTATAGTATTTAGTTCAAGATAAGCTACTGTTAAAAGTAATTTTTTTCAAAATAACAGTTAACAATTTACCTTTGCTTTGATTTGTAAAATCTTTGTCTATTTGTGTTTCAGCTGTTCATTGTTATATAACTGTTCCCCATGGCCCATGGAAATCAGGTTCAGTCTGAGGTTAAATGGTGCCTTGTCAAAGCAGGGATGTGACCCAGGATGAACGACTCGTATGATTCCATTTATTTTCCTGCTTTGTAAATCTTTTGCCTCTGCGTACACGGATGCGTAGGAAGAGGAGAGCAGATGTGAGGGAAAGGTCAGGGATGCTGTTAAGTCTGTGAGGCTTTCCTTTTACTTTCTATGAGAATTAGATGCCTCCTTAGTGCAGATACATGAAAACATTCCTCAGTGAACATTGGTGGTGTTTATTTTTAGCAAAGTATACACCAGGAAAGAAAGGAGAGTACAGACCAGGTAGCATGCACACATCAAATGCATCCAAATGCAGTGTTGACCCATTGTCAGTGCAATATTCAACTAACAAAATATTCCCTCACATACAGACATATTTTCTATATCCATATCAAAGAACTGGATATCTGAAACTGCTAAACTGAAACAATTTGTGTGTCTGTGTGGGTGTGCAGTTTTAGTAAATACAAATTACAAAGTTTTGCCAGCACACTGGAGAACAGAGAATTGCTTTTTGTGGCTGCACATCTTTTGTTAGGTTTTATGTATGAAATGGTTCTGAGTTTGACATTATAACAAAGGACAATCCTATGAACAGTTAAAGTTATTATGTTCTATCAGCTATAAACAAGGGATAAACTGTGATCATTTTCCCCTTAGAGGTGGGTTAGTTGAGGCTGTAATGGAGTACGTGGTATTTTAAAATCAATGCCACCACAGATGAACTGTACCTTCTATTGAGAGACATTGAGAAGGATTCCCAGTTGTTGGTTTCTCTAGATATGTCACATCCCAATGACAAACACCCAGGAAACTCAATCCATGGGCTGAGCTTACAGCTCCTCTCCACAGGTAAAGGAAACCAGCCAGAGTTGCTTTGTCTAAATGTGACTCTTTGGCTGCTGTGACTCTTGATCTCCAAATTCTCTTTGTTTCCTATTTGTTATCTTCCTGCTGTAGGTCAGAGCTTTACAAAGACATCCAATTAAAGGGGGGAAAAAAAAGCAGCCATGCAATTGGTTACCTTTATTCTGATGTTCAAAACATTTCCCAGAGTCAAAGTTTATTTTCCTATTTCCATGTGTGTGTTAGACTTGTTTCTCTGTGTCTGGCAAACATAGGTGCCAACGGATCATTTTGGAACTGAATATTGTCTAATGCTTTTCTCACTCTGGTGTCAGGTTTGTACTTACTGTACTCACATTTTCTTCTGTTTCAGCCTGGTGTTACACAGCTTGCAAAGCAATTTGTCTGGGCTGCTGGCTGCCTGAGCAGTGCATGTGGTGCGTGCTTGCTGGCTGGCAGCTGGCAAGTCATCTCAAGGATACCTGTTCTGCAAGGAAACAGAAAAGGTCGGTGTTACTTTATCCCTTGAAAGGAAGGCTGCTGTCAGACAGATGTTTGCAGGGTGCTGTCTCTTTGTGGTAGTGCAAAAGTAGGAGAGACACTGCCATGGGCTACAGCTGCACAGAGGCAGCTGGGCAGACACTGTTTTGGAAGGAAGAGGGAAAGGATATTGAGTGGGTAAGGCATGGAGCAGATGACACAGAGCTCAAAGTTCATAAAATAAGGCAATTCCAAACCCACCCCTTCAAGAGTATGTTAATTATGAACATATGGGCCAATTTTCCTTCTTACTCTCAAGGAAATATGAAATTGTTATGGATGGAGAGGAGTCTAGTTTTGACCTAATGTAAGCTGAAATACAAGTGAGAGTAAGCTTGAACAATCCAGGAACATTTAACTGGAAATGGTTAAGTGGGGAAAAGCCACAATTGTTGCTCAGGTGATGTTCCCTTGTTTGCAGATCAGAGATCTCATTACAGTCAATTAGTAAAAGGATGGAAATGAGAACAAACAACTTTCACTATTCTTTTTTGTAACAAAGTTGTGCCTGAGAAAAAAAGCATTAACTTCCACTGGTGAAATCTGTGCAAACATATTTGTCCTTCATTAGGCCACTGGTGGAAAGGAATTCCAAGGTATTTCCAAGGAGGTTTTAAGAATCAGCTCATGCTCTGAGGCTAAGCACACCTCACTTTGAGTGGTTACATACACCCTGTACTGCATGGCAGCAGACATGAATGGCATGAAAAAAAGTAATTCAGGGAGAAAAGTTGTTTATTCAGCAGTCATACAATTCCAGCATGGAAGCCACTGGCAAAAACAAATGAAAGCAATTTATGTATGTACATAAAGAACATAGTGTGAAATTCTCATTTGTAAAGTGGTATAATGTACTACAGAGGCTTTTTAGTGTGAAAGAAAGGCATCAGGAGCAATTCTGAAACATATAAAGCTGACTGATTTTCCATAATGTTCCCCCAAAAAGAGCCATGTGAGAAAACAAGGCATCAATAAAGGGTATTGTAAAATATATTAAAGCAGCATTCTAACAGAAAACCTATTGTGTGTTTAGTCCATTATTTACAAAAGGACTTATGCTCCAGATTTACATTCAAGCAGTAAAACTTTGGGACCTAATTGTTTCCCACTATTCTTAAAGAAGTAATCTTTCTAATTTAAGATACATTAAACCTCTTCAAAAGAAAGTTATCCAGGCAGTGAATTCAGATATTATTCAGATAGTGAGTTATACTCGAAAGCATTCATAAGAAATTGCTCACTGTGTGAAGCAAGCAGGCTTTCATTCAGCATGAGAAATGGATGCTTTCCCTCAAGAACTACATAAAGATAAAATCAGGAAGTGCCACCTACCTTTAATCTATTTTTTGTATTCCCCAGGTCACCCTATTAACATAAATAACACAGGACTAATTCTTGGTGGAGATTTATAAAAGTAAGCCTCATTATTTATTTCTTAAGGTGTTGGTGAAAAGCTCATGTAATGTTTCTGCTTGAGATTCTTGCATTTTCATCTTCATATTAAACAAAATGTCCTATTTAATTTTGAGACAAGTTTTCAGCAAGTAAAATAAATGCATTCCACCATTGTGTAAATTCTGTAAGATTCAAACTTCTCACAGAAATAAAAGTCCATATTGTAAAATACAAAATAGATATGTAATAGAAATAACAGGGCTTAAAGTGTTTAGTTTTTAATGTGTTGTGAAATGCAAATCAGATATGTTGTCCAATATGTAAGATTTTGTAACTGTATTAAGACCTCTAGCGTCATGCCAATAAAGCCTCCATCTACAATTAATTTTTAGTAAAGCAACATAATCTGTGTATTGATATTTTAATATAGTAAATGCTTCTAGAGACAAAGGTATGAAATTTTGGTAGGCAAAGATATAGAGACACTACATTTGCTGGCCAGATCTTAGCTCCCATTGGGGTTCCAATTTTGTAGCCCATTAAGCACATTCTTGGTTTTTACTTTTCCTAAAGAGCAAGGCACATAAACTCAGCCTGAACTTTGAGATAACACTTTTGTGGTTTGTTCTTCTTTAATTGAGTCGTTTCAGCATGGGCTTATCTGGCTGGTGAAGTAATGGATCTGTTTACAGGCAGGAAGTGAGGAGCTCATGAGTCAGGTTTACCCAGACCCACGTTAGTGCTGTGCTGCCCGTCCTTCCCTCACCCCAAACCGATTTTACATTGTGTGGAGTGAAAGTTGGCCACAGCTGAAAATTAATCATCTACCAGAGACTAAGCCAAGACAAGATGCCAGAT
This sequence comes from Oreocharis arfaki, assembly GCA_013398015.1. Taxonomy (NCBI): domain Eukaryota; kingdom Metazoa; phylum Chordata; class Aves; order Passeriformes; family Paramythiidae; genus Oreocharis; species Oreocharis arfaki. Next base: position 962,224 of record VZRR01004734.1, on the reverse strand, counting down.
TTGATGGCTTTTGTACTGTCAAAAAAACTCCTGCAAGGGTCTGGAAGTAGTAGGAGTAGCCAAAGTAGAGGAGCCACATCCCTGCCATTTATATTTGAGTTACAACTTGAGTGACAAACTCAGAAAATGCCATGAGTGACTAAAAAGTGAGCACCAGGAATGCACAGGAGGAACATGTTATAATTATGGCTGGTCTGCATAAAAACTGAGAAAACCTACACTGAAGAATTCAATCAGTCTGTTGTGTAAACCAGAAATTGCCTTGAGCAAAAAAAAATGGAGTAACTTCCACATTAGAGAGCTTAAGCTATAATTTAGCAAAGTTAAAATTCATGTAATCCTATCATCCTTTATAAAACACTGGAATTAATATTGTTTGAGAAAATAATCAATATCACACCTACAAAAATTAATACTGTTCACACAAATAAGATCAGCCAAAGGCAGCATGTACATCTTAATCAGGGAGCACAAAAGCAAGAGCTCTGGGGGAACCTGGAGTGGTTGTCAAGGAAACAGCAACAAAAACCCCAGTATATGAATTCTGCTGTTAACAAGCAGTCAAGGTTCATGAAGACAGTACAACTTTTCAAGAGGCAAATTCTGAGAATTAGAATCTCTTCTGAGAATTCCCAGATAACATAAAATTTCGGACATGTCACATAATTTAGACAAACAGGTGTGATGCAATAAGCAAAAACACCCTGCAGCATCCTAGATAGCCTGAGCCAGTTGCCACACCTTGCACACAAATTTTGCATTTTTATGGGTGGCTGAATTTCCTGAAACAATCTTCACATCCACATGTAAATAAGCACTGATGAGAATCTGACAGTGACATATTTATTGTAGGTGTTAAACATCCAATTAAAGGGGGGAAGATAATGTTGAGCGCCAGCACAGAGTATTTTACTTTCCCAGTTGTAATAGGCTGCTGGGATGAGGTACTGGCAAAACATTATCAATAAGTATATATTTGCTTGTTTTTTAATTTCATGCACATCTTCACTTTCTGCAGATCAATCTGGAATGTCAGACAACTGCAACACCTCATATTCTTTTATATCTGATGCCCTTGGGTTTTGTTCCAATCAATTATTGGTTTCATTTGTGAAAAGCAAATCGAGAGTTCACGAACAAAAATTGAATCTTCAAATTATGTTACTATCCTGGATATCTGCTGTGTCCAGGGGTCAGCATTAAATAGGATAAACTTTGTAAATTGCCTGGTCTAACAAGAAAAAAAATCAAAGTGTCTGGGCTTTTTTCCTTCCCCTCCAATTTGCACCAGGGCAGTATTACAGCAAGTTGAGAAATTTAAAGTGTTATTGATTGTAACATTTTTTTTCTGTCATCTTCTTTGACAGGTATTTTGGAGCAAGGATATTGGTACCTGAAAAGAGTCTTTTAACTGTAGTCAAGAAACAGTTACCTGGGTAATATTACAGCCCCTGAGTGGCCTCCTCTCTGAGCAGCAGGGGCGTGTGTTATCTCCGTGGCACAGGAGGTAAGGCTGATATGATAAGGAGTAATGCCTGGTTTCCCTGACACATTTTGTGTCATCCTCCTGAATTTCACCTCCTCTCGGATGCCTGTCAACCACCGCACCTCACGGAGACAGGGCTGAAACCTGAACAGAGCAACAGGAACACGGATCAATCCCGTGCCCGGAGAGGGCACACAGGGGCCGTGGTTTAAAGTCCTCATTATCAGGCACTCGGATGAGCTCGGAGGCGGTGGCAGAGGTGGCATTTGGCTGCAGTGAAGTGACAGAAAGCACAGACAGGTGAGCGCCTTCCAGCGCCGCTCCGCAGGGCCCCGAGCCCTCTCTCAGGTGCCTGGAGCCACATGTGCCCTTCAGCCGCTCTCCTTGCCAGCTGAAATCAAAGTTGCAGGCTTTGCCACAAGTCTTCCTCCCTGCACAAAGCATCTGCCACCTTTTTGGCAGCGGAGGGGTTTTCTCCTCTGAAAGGTCACCTCAGCTCCCAGCCGCCACCGCTGGCTGCCGGTCAGCTCTGCTGCGGAAACTTTTCTCATCAATCTAAAGTTTTCTCACACTCTCTTCCCGCGGGGTGCCCTCCTCCAGCAACCTTCTGTAAATTAAAACGGGGATGATTTTCCCGTGCTCGCCCTGCCGCAGTGAACAGTGAAGGGCAGCGGCTGCCCCCGGCCACCCCCGCCTCAGCCGCGACGTCCCCGCCACAGCCCGAGCTGGGGGAGCCGGCGGCCTCCGCAGGGGACGGCAACTGCGGCGTCTGCTGCAACAGCAGCACCTCCAGAAGACACGGGTTACAGCAGATCCCGAGGCTCCCTCCTCGCAGCGCCTCACAGACGTGGTGGGAGTGTGGGGGTGTGCTCGCGTTTCCCTCACAACCGGCCGGGTGCCGTGCCCGGGTTTGTCTCCCGAGCGGCCCGGCGTTGTCCCGGGGTGCCCGGGTTTCTCTCAGGAAGGTGTTCCCAGCCTCGGTGGCGGCCGGCTGGGTGCCGACCCCCGAGGGCATCAGTTTCTGGAACCGCCTGAGGGCCCAGCCCTTCCCTGAGGGCCCTGCCCTGACGCGCCCTGCCCGCCTCCCCTGACCTTCCCTGGCATGGAGGAATTTAATAGGGATGATATTTTAAACCACAGCTTTTAGTCCTAACTTTTTGTGCTGCCCGCGGGTGACCCCACCAAGGTTACAGAGCTCTCCGGGGAGAACACGCTGTGGGAAGCAGTGAGCTGCCTTGTCCCCAGCGTGCCGCGGCCGGCCGGGGTGGCTGACGGCTGAGCAGAAAGGCAGCAGATGTTTAATGTCTGTCTGCGAAATGCGAAATGCCACGAGGCTCTTCACTGCTCAGCCCTTTACGGTATTTCCCTTATGGCTGCCTCGCTTCTTTTGTTCTTCCTTGGCAAGCGAAACGAGGAAGGAACTCGCGAATTAATAGAGGAGGAGGTGTCAAAATTTAAATGCCTTTTTTCTTGCTAGTATTTACTCAATTTGCAACACTTGTCACTGAGGAAAGTAATATAGTTACTCATAAAAGGGAAATCCGGAGACTTTTAATGTGAGAGTCGGTGAGGCAGAAGGTTCTGGAGGAAACCTGCCTTTTCCCCCACCTCAGGAAGGTCAATAGTTACCCTTTGTCCCAAGGGCCGTGAGTCCTCTGCTCTCACCATTAATGTCATTAGCTCATTTGGCAAATGTTTCACTTCTTTTTACAAAATATGTAACAAAAATACCTGAATTAACTTCGTAATTGGTTTTTGAAACTTAAAATCACAACTCATTTCTAAGCAGGTAATTGTACTATAGATGAAAACCCTCAAAAAGCCTGGAGACCAGAAACCTTTTAGCTTGTCAAAATTAAGCTAGAAACCTTTGTCCTTTCTCTGTTCAGTCTGTGTTATAGACTCAATGATCTTTTGTCTTTGAGTATATTCGTTTCTCCCTCGGTGCTTTACTTCAGCAGCACTCACCAGGCAAATTAATCTAAAATGAAGTTTACAACCATGTATCTGAAGTTTCCAGGCCTCAGAAGGACTTGATTTGTGTAATGGGACAGGATTTAATTCAATTCTAATTTTTCATACAAGTTTAAATAGCAGTCCTTCATAATTCTTTAGCCAATTACATCTAACTGCTCACAGATTATGTATTGTATGTGGTTTCAGTTAATTGTATAGCCCCCCATCAAATTCATAAATACAATTGTCCTCAACTTTTGACAGACTACAGAAAGACAAACAGATATGAATAACTTTCCTGGAATGACACATGGAACTGCAGCAAGAGACTGGCCATTATCTTTCAGTTGCACTAATACGCTATGGATCAGCATTACAAAGTAAGCCCATTAACACTGTGGAGAAAGAGGAAGGCATCGGCTGAGCAAGGGAAAGAATTTATGAATACCATTTCCTAATCCTTCAGTCTAAACACTAAACCCTGTTGTCATTAAGAACTCAAAAATAGAGAATATTGTAATTCCTGAACAGCAATCGTGCATTTTTATTCAAGGTTTACCTCACATACTGTAATGTATTATGAAAGATGTTGACAGAGCAGAATTTCTTAAAGGAATGACAATCTATCATGCAAAGGCTGCTTTATTAACAGTGCTTGTGACCCACTGGACTGATGATACTGTCACTTCTTGGAAATTCTAAGTGGAAGAGGCTCCAAATAAACCAAGTCTCCAGCTTGCCACTCATACGCAAGGAATGCGCTATCTGATAAAGGGAAATTATGTAACTGAGTAAGCACAACATTTTTTATGCATCCCTGGAAGCAGTTTTCCCCCCTATTGTTCTCTTTACAGGGCAAGTGAAATGTGCATCAGATACAGGTAAGTGCACTTTTAGTCTATACATTTCTATAGGAGAAACCTGACCCTGACCATCTTTCATTGTGAAGGGTTTTGGACAACTTCTGCATTTGAAAAAAAGAACAGGTGTGAAGTGAATGAAAAATAATGTCTGGACTATGAGGAGTTACTTCATTAGTTCTCAAAACATGGAACAGAAATTAGTTCTCAAAACACGGAGCAGAACTCTCCAGCATCTGCAGCAAAGTGGTCTAGGAAGTCTTTCATAGCTTGATCTGCAGCATAGTATCTGTGGAGTAAGAAAATCCTGTGTGGTTCATGGTTCTGTTATTATTGGTGATTAAAAAACCCCAAACAAACAAACAAACAAGAATCCTTAATTCTTGTGCTAATTAGTGTAGGGCATACTGCAAACCACCAAGATAACTATGGCTGGTTTAGTTAAGAAAAAAGCGTGGTAAGCATATAGAAAAAATTAGATAGAGAGATAACCTTCACAAACCCCTAAATATTGCATCAAAAATATATAAGGTGAGTCCAGTATTGGTCTCCGCTGCTTTTAGAGGTGGGAGGATAATTCATCCATTAGGATTCAAGGAGTAGAGGCAGTCACAGGCCATATTTTCTCACTGAGTATTGATGGGCTGTATTTGTACACATTGGCTGGGAGTGTTTTGGATCATTATAGCTCTGCCTCTTGTGAAGTGTAGGTGTTTGCATTCCTGACTCGCACAGAGCTGCGAGGGCTTGGAAGAAACAGTCTCTGAGCTGGTGTGGAATGTGCGTGTGTGGGGCTTTCTATAGCAGAACCGGGAATCTTTGCCAAGCTCTCGGGTAATGAATGAACTTGCTGAAAGCAGAGGATATGAAGGTTAAATAGAAGAAGGAAGGTAGATCAGGGTGTGTTTCTTGAAGGTTAACTACAGGGGAGTTCAGGGATTCAAGGATTAATCATTGGGTTCTGAGCATGTTTGTCACAGGCAGTTACTGGGTACACCACTGCTACCTTTGAAGCACTGTGTCTTCTCTCCTCCTTCGCAATAATCCAGGACTGGATGCCAGTTTTCTTCCTTGTTCTCCTGTGTGAAAAGAAAGTTTGTGCCTTTCCTATGAAGATCATGAAAAGGGTAATTTTCCCCTCTGGCTTTCCTTCTGTACCACTGAAGTAGAGACGCTGGGATGACTCTTCTAGAAGACACAGCTCCACCTCTTATTTCCATACTTTCTATACATAGAACATCTACTTTCTTGTTTCTCTGGGAGCTTGGGGAGATTTCTTTAGTGTTTGAAAATGAAGCATCATTTTCTTTTCCGCATGAGAGTGCCCAACCTGACCTTCTGGCTACACTAGAAAGGAGGAAGTGCTATAAAACATTCAGGCATGGCATCACAGCCTCTTGATGGATGTTTCCCATGTCAACAACACAATTTGAGACCATTGGCTGAACCCCAGGTTTACATGACTTCATACTTTCAGAGTGACTCATGAGATTAGTTCTAAAGTCACTTAGTATGAATTTTAAAAAGATAGGGCATGAACCGAAGCAGACTTGCTGTCCCTTGTCTTTTAATATCAGAAAAAACTCTTTAAGTAGACCATGGAGAACAGGAATTGTAATGGGACTTGGTGGGTTTTCCAGTTTCTTTAGATTTTACATTTATTGAGGTGATTCTTACTGGATAAGTCTCTACATTATCATCATTTTGTAGGGTTTATTTTCCATGTGTTTGGAGTCAGTGTAAGGGGTTTTCACAAATATGTCTGGTGTTACCTTTGGACACCACATTTCTTAGACTTTTTGTTCTTGCTGTGGTTACTTGGTCACTTTGATCTCTGCTTACACTGGCAATATTTCCAAGCAGTTCTGGAACAGCTAATGCTAGTGATTTAATTCTGACACTGTTGGTAATGGACACTTTGTTTAGATATATGATTTAATAATAAAGCTACAGAACAGAAATATTCACATATGATTTCTTTTAAAAGAAGCTCTGGTCTTTATAGGGTTTTTGCAAAACCTGTACACACTTCCAAATATTAGGTTTTCTAAACTATCAACTTTACAGGGTAGCAGGCTTGCCATTAGCTGTGTTTTCTTGTTTTGCAACAGTAAATAGAAAACTAGCTCTTAAACTGGAAATGGCAAAGAAAAATTGTAAAGGGAGGATACGTGATGCAAACTCTGGCTTCTGGGGAGGTAGAAAGAAAAAGGGAAAGAAAATAAAATATCCAGATATCCCAGATTTTCATTTAAACCCCTTCTTGTCCATATGGATATATTGTAGAACGTAAATCTATTGCTTCATATTCCTTTGCCTTTCCAGCTGCCTTGCTTTTTATGACATATGCTGGATTCAAATTTAGACTAAGTTTTGTGACTTCTCTAATCTTTTATTTCAGATTTGCATATAAACAGTAAATACACAGCCCCAAAAGGAATGTAAATATTACATCTATGTCATAATTAGCAGTAAGACATTTAAGAAAAATGGAAAAGGGAATTATGGTTTTGCTATATGAAAAAGGTATTTGTCATTATAGATCTTCATTGAAAGGTGTTGTCAGCTGAGTGGTGTTTTTGGAGATCGCATACTAGAGATGAAAAGAAATACACCTCCCTTATGACAACAGTGAATTGTCTTGCTCTGTACTGTAGTCTGCTTAGATATCAAATTGGATTTGCTTATTCATCTGTGTGGCAGTTACACTGTGAGGTGTTTCCATCCATTTCACAGAGAGTAATAACAAAGTGTTCGTATGTTTAATACTACAAGACAGATTTTCTCACAGTTCCTCTTCTCGGGATAGTGTAGGGTCTGAGAGACTCTTGAAGTGTTCTTAACATTATTTCTATATTCTTTAAATGCTTTGCAAGATTATGTAATACTTACTTGGGCATCACTGGTTTTAAACATAAAGAATCTCATCCTCAAGAAACTTAATGTTTTCTTGCAAATTTATTTTAAGATAAAGTAATAAAAATTAGGTGCCTCCCTCAAGGAATTTCCTTCCAGTTAAAAAAAAAATCTTACAAGAATTACCTTTTGATAGGCTTTTCCCCTGTGCTTGCTGGCTTACAGAAATCTGAGTAGGTCTGGTTATCCTATGAGGATTGTGTTTCATGTCTTAGACTTTCCGAGCTGCTTACTGCCTGTGATGGACCTTTCAGACTTTGCATCTTGTAACATTTTTGTGGTGAAAGTGTACTGGGAGAATATTCCTGCAAGACACATTTCTTTTATGCAACTTCAGTACATGCTCAGTGGTGAGTATGCTAAATTAATTTGGTTGCTTAGATCCACCACCTGGGGATAATGAAACCCTGCAGTGCGGAAGAGAGGCAATAACACTGCACTGTTTGTCACTCCTCTGTCCATTCCCTGGGAGTTCTGGTGTTGATCATAACACCAATAACAGTAAAAATGTGCAGAGAATCTTGTTGGGTGACTGCACAGTAGCATCCCCGTAGTCTTTGTTTTCTGTTTGTGTCATTGAAATCTCTTTTCTCATGGCATTGTGTCGGGTTTTGAATGTGAGACTCTTATGCTGTACTGTCCCTCTGTTTTTCTTAAGCATCTACATGCAGTCCTTCTCTGCTAAGTGAATTCTTGTGGGGGAAGTGGCTCCACTGTTTATTGAACTCCAACTGTAGAATTTCTCTGGAAAGTATCTTTGATGTATGTGGGGATACAAGAATGGGCTGTAGGCAGCCTCAACTTTGATAAGTTACAGCTGTATCCCTGGGAAGAAAGAAAAACAACTTGGAATGCAGGTGTGTGTTGATTTCTGTAACAAGAAGCATGTGAGTGACACAGGAGAAAGGTATAAAAGGCTGTGCTGTAGGGTAATAAAGAGCTGATGTGTGCCGATGCCTGTCATCATCTTCTGTGTTGGTTTTTCCTCATCCCTGTGTGAGGAGACCACTGTCAGATATGCAGCAGGGTTTGCCTGGAGCAGCTACACCAGCTCTGCCTCGGTGTGAGGATAGGGAGAGGAGCTTTCCATTGGTGTCTTTGTGCTACTTGCAGACTTCCCGTTGACCTTTTTCTCCTTTGGGGTGGACAGGGACCATCTGCATCTGTTATGTTGATGACACATCTTGGCTGCTGCAGATGGGGGAACAGGATCTGCCCTAGGAGCATTCGTGTGAAAGGTGATACAGTCTTGTGCCCAGTCTTTGTGCAGACTGCTTTGCCATTTGATAAATATCCAGTCAGTCACTCTTGATAAGCATTGCTATAAGTGACCTAGAACTTTGGATTTTTTAATTTCTTTTCCTTTTATAATCAGGCAGGCAGAAACATTTGCTTTGATCAGTCATCTTTCTATTTTCTTATTCCTTTACCTGCAGGTACCAGCTTTTATCATTTCCCACAGCTCTGTGCATACAAACACTATAAACAAGTAGTAAAGTGTCTGAGTCATCAGATATAGTTCCTCAGGGAGTCTTGCAGAAGAGAAGTAGATCCTGATTTTTGCTGCTGTTGCTGTGCTTGTGTTAAGAGTCCCATGACACTGGTCTGGTACTCATTTTTAAGGAAAAAAATTCATAACCAGATGAAGAAATCAGGAAAATCAGAGTATTTGTAATCTTCTGGCAGGTCTTATGTGCCTGCTGAACAACAGATGCATATATAGCTGTAACTCTTTCCCACTGGGTTTTAAAGCAAAAGTGGGAAATAACTGATGTCATTAACAACTACTAAATTTGCATATTTATTATATTATGCCAGTGAAGAGCAGGACTGTGAATAAACTAATGTTATAACTGGCAAGGGATGTTTTTTGGCTGGTGCCTCAGGTGGAATCTTATTGCTTTGACAATTGTTGATTTGATGCCTTCCCAAATGCTGCATTTTCAAATAGCTTCTTGCAGGGCACCCTCCTTAAAGAGTTCCCTCCAGGTTTGATAGCTGCTGCCATAACACAAATTATGTATTTGCCTCCATTTTTACACAGTGCTCTTTGTATTTGAGAAAATATCTGAAGTCATAGATGGATTAAATATGGAAACATTCAATGAAGGTCCATAAAATTTGTATAGACAATCATTCTTCCAATCTATTTGCTAAGACAGCCTTGCAAACTTGTAACGCATATGTATTCCAGATATTGGTCATTTTTTCTATTGTTAAAAGACAATTATTGAGGAGTAAAAAATCCAGCATTAACCCAATATAATCATAAAAAAAGTCCTTTCTATCTCCAGAAAACATGGAGACAGATATAGCACATTGATAAGTGCACTAGTGCGGGTGAAATCAGATTTAACATCAATATCATAGGGTCATCAGAATCTGGTGTTCTGTAAATTATTAAATGTAATCTTGACAGTTGCTCCCTGCAGCTTGTGGTTGTAAGGTGATAAGAGCCTTCAGACAGAGGTCCTTGGCTTGCAATAATTCTGTAATGGTGCTGGATGTGCACTGCCTGTGGCAAGGGCACTGACTTAAAAAGAAATCCAGTGAAATCCAGGACAGAGCAATGAGGAAGGAGTGATTAATATATCATAACTGAGATTTTTCTGATGTTAGCTGAAATTTATATGTGGCAAATGGAGCAAGAAAGCAAGAAAGACGACATACATGCTACATATTTCATGAATTGCCAGTACTGATATTGATGTTTCTGGGAGATGCCTACCAGAGGATACGGATGCTACGGTCACCTATTTGTAGTGAACTGATTTTCAAAGGTCAGCACTAATGTGACATCTCCCTGTTTTCAGACTGTCATGTTGTCCACGTGGGGTGTAAAAACTAAAATTCAAGTTGATGTTAAGGAGTTGTAGCAGAACCCTACATGGGACTTTGTAGATTACATGAAGTAAAAAAATAAATAAGAAAAAAAACCAAACTCAGAGCTCTTTAATTTATCTTTTTGCATGTATGTTTTTTGTTTCTGCAAAATTTATCAGAGAAGAAAGTAAGTCAGAATTTCTTTAGGTTGGCTTAAGGTGTACTCTCAGGGGAGTGTGGTTCTAGCTGTAGGAACTTAATAGATATAAATTTTCCCATCTTGACAAAAAGAACTGGCAGACAAATTTTGTATGTCTACAATATATGGCATCTAGAAGATGAAATACATCTCTTTTTTTAGTGTGTGGATTCATGAATTCTAAAAGTTTAAAACCATGGATATTCAAAAGCTGTGATCAGATCAGATTGGCATCCTCTTTGAACAAATAAGAAAGACAGGTCTTAATGATATGAATAAAAATAACTTTCTAACAAGTAGATTCTTACAAAATAACCTTGTCCTCATTTGCTACAAAGGACTTCAAGCTCTGTTTCAAGTGGAATGGAATTTTTGGAGTAAAATTCCAGGTAGTTGTAGATGTCGGGGCTTCTGCTGCTTGTGGGACATTATGTTCCAGTTTGCCAGCTTAAAGACCAGCAAGACAATTTCTGCAAAATAACATGGCTACCCAGAGTGTGAAACCAGGTCGCCAAACTTCTAATATCATTGTATTTAATAAAAATGGAACAGTAAGTGGAACTGTGATTAGAGGGTGCCAAAGTAAGGTTTTATTTTTCATAAATGTTTTATGCTGAGTGTCAAGGGAAGAAGAGGTTATGTGTTTATTTCAGCTGAAGTGCATGCTCTGAGCTGGCTTGGGGTAAATGACATCCAGAGGTCCCTTTAAAAATAGAATTTTCTCTGTTTCAATGGCTGTATGTTAACAGGAGTGTCTGTATGTATGAAACGAAGTGAAATCATGTTTCTTCTGTCTTTGCAGACAACAATATGCACAAGTATGGATACTGCAGGGATGTTTTGTTGCCTCCAGAATACTTCTGTACTTGCACTCTGATGTATGAGAACTCATTACTGTGGCAGAACAGTTCATGGAGGCCCAGAGAGGACACAGGTAGGCCACGCTCCTTGATAGAGTTCCCAACAGCTGTGGTAAGTTGTGCTGACTTTCGTTCCTTGGTTCATTTAGCCTTCTCGGGGTATTCCCAGGCCATCAGCTCTTTAACAAAGCACATTATTGACATTCATCTGCTTTATTACTCCTTGACCATGAAAGACACAGTCCTGGGCTCTTCTGCTCAGCTTGCTGATGGCCTTTGCTAAACCCTTCCCTTGAGAGTTGATGTCTGTTACAATCCTTGCTTACAGAAGGCCTTGTCATAAAGTATGAGAGTCTGGAATCAGAGTTTTAGGATCACTTATCCTGAACTGGAGTGTGCATCATGGAGCCCGAAAGTTGTAGGATTTCTTTTCGGTTTTTTCTAGTGAAATTCAGCAAACTGAAGTGGCTTGGCTTGTTTGAGACTTGCATGCATATGAATATGCTACCCAATAGCAATGTGAAGGACAGGATAACCAGCTGCCATGGGACATAGTTCTAGAGGTGGTATATGAATATGAAATTATTTCAATGATCTAAGGTTTCTTCTTTTTTCCAGCATGTCAAGAAGTAGAAGTATTACATGTGCTTAGAGCTCTAATGTGATTATGTCTCCACAGGATACCAGGATTTAATGTGTTGCATAGAAACTTTCATATATAGTATCATGCTCTTGCTTGCTGTATTTGCAATCACTGCTGGGTTGAAAACTTGAACAGACTCTAAAAATAACACACATTTCATTTGTATTTTAAGAAAGAGGAAAGTATTCATTGATCATCATGAGAGAGGTATCACAGTCAATGAGGCACATTGTAGAAGCATAATTAGTCAGATGATAATCTGGCATGTGCAGGAAGAATCTAACAAATTTATCAGTGTGTCTGAAGCAAGTTAATTTGGCTGCCTTAATCTATGTTTCATATAATCGTTATGACAAAGAGAGTAACCCAGTTTAATTTTAATGTTCAAAAAGCCAAGAGAAATTGTCATTAGTTAAAATTAAGAATAGTTCAAATCAGTGAGATAATATCAAAACAGGGCCCTGAAATATTATTCTAGCCTCATTTTTCCAGAATCCAAAGTAGTAAAAACTCCTAGTAATTCTGTAATTTAGTTATGATCACAAGCACTCTTTAAGTTGGATTAGAAGTGGAGTTCCAGATTAATGTTTCTTATTGCACCCCTCAGGCTGCTTCTTTTTTTCAATACTCAGTTCTGATAGCCCTATATACTGACAGCTCTCATATATGCAGAGGAGAAAGCTATTTGGAGGGCAATGGTTAGGTTCATCCTAATGGATGGTTGTCAAAATTACTTTTCCCTGAGTTCTTGGCCTGTAATTCTCAGTGAACTAGTGATACTACAGGTCAGTCTCTATTCAGATGAAAACCCCAGTGTCTAAACATGGGCATTTGAAAGCAGAAATGTATAAATATTTTTGAAACATTTAAGTCTCTAAGGCAGCAGTTGCTTTCAGAAATGTCACCTTTCGTATGCAGATCTGTTTTCTTCTTGCCTTGCAATGTGAAAATAACCAATCTTAAATAACTGCAGGTACTACATTGTAGGACTTAAGCAACTGTAATCAGCAGACAAAATAACTTGCAGCTACCCACTTCGATTCTGTTCCTTTGCTCCACAGCACAACATGGTTATTGCAGTTCCTAACCATTGAAAGACATGATTCTGGCCCTGTGCAGCTCTCCTGGTCCTTTCAGTGGAGCACTGAGGCTGCTGGAGCTTTCCAAGCCTGGCTCAGGCTGGCAGCTGTGCCAGGATTTGTAGTTCAGTAGCTCAGTCTTCCATGTTCTGTAACATCATCGCTGTTTGCCAGGACTTTTCCCTGCTTTGACTGAAGAACTTTAAATGGCATGGAATCACAGAGACAAGGAGGCATGGCTGGTGCTTAGCTGACTTTGAAAACCCAGTTACTGACTGGGGCAGCATGAAGAAAATCAAGCATTTGTCATGGACATTTTTTAAAATAATTGTAAAAATACCTGGCAATTTTCCTTCTCCCTAAGACAGGCAACCCTCTTCTACCACTGATCATCCCTAATTCTGCTACTGGGTAACTGATGTAGAGGACTAAAAGTGAGGGTGGTCTGTTTATGTGTTTGAGAAATACTGCAACGGACACAGAGCTTGAAAAATATTTACTGTAAATGTTCTGGACCAGCCAAATGGTTCTGCTGTCCTTTCTGAAACCACACACACACTGTCCTCCCAAGATGCTGCCCTATTTTCTCTCTTCAGCTCTCAGATGGATGGAATCTGGGGAGGCTGAGAGTACATTTGCTATTGGCACAGAAAAAAATGTCAGGCTACAAATTCTTCCATTCTATTTAAGAAAACCTATTTTTCACCACAATGGTGGAACAAAGCTTGTACAATTCCTCTTGTATGACCGAGATGTACTCTGTAACATAGAAATGTTAATGCTTCCTGCTGCTTTTAAAATCTGTGCCTCATTTTGACTGTGGGTTTCAGTCTTTTGAACAAATGCTTTATTTTTTTTTTTCAACTCACTCAATCACCCAGATTTTTTTTGTTGTATTATACCACCAGGAATGGAAAGAAAGGAAATGTTGACTGAAAACTGCTGTCTGCTAGAGGTGAATTATCAGATCTATGTTTCTTGAGACAAATTTTGAAAAGAGCTTCATAAAGATTTTTACAATTTGTAGCTCACTGACAAGTTTAATCAATAATAGTGGGAAGGCTTTGAGCTGGGCCTGTCTGCAAAGACCATGGTAGCAGAACGAGGTGTCCCTGGAGTGTGTTGGGCTGGATGGCAATGTTGAAGAGGCTGGCTGTGCCTTAAAGCACCTTGGTATGGTTAAAAAAGTGCATGTGTTGAACACAGATTTGGAAAGGCCTTTTTCTCATGTTTTCTCCTTCCATGTGCACACATTTTCAAAAGAAATCTCCATTGCTCTTTGGACAGAGAGTGCTCTGTGCTGCTGGCAGTGCCATCAGGAGCACTGATCAGCCTCACACTTAATCCAGCCAGCTGATCAGTGTCCTTTATAACTGCCTTTGGCTCTAGAGCTCTTTCAGGGGCAGGGACTCCTTTGCCTTTCAGCAGCTCAGCCTCTTACCCTGACAGATCATCTCTGCTTTCAGCAGAAGGCAGTAGGGGATCTGAAGTGTTTCTGGTATCTCAAAGCAGTATTTTGCTTGCTTTCTCCCAGTTTCCCTTAAACAGCATCATCCAGCAGAAAGCGGAAAACCTGCTGCTGGGAGTGAAGTCAAAGGCATGTGATGAGTGCAACCACAGTTGGAAGCATCCCTCACTGGGAGTTTCTCTTTGTTAACACCCAATGAACTTACATGTAAAGATGAGGGGGAGTTCTAATTATGCATTTTCTGAACGTAACATAAGATCATTGACAGCTAATCAGAAATTTCCAAACTTGTTCAGCACTCAAAGACACTTCGTAGCCAAATATAAACTTCAAATTTACACCTTTATATCAAACCTTATGGGAGATGCTGTTTTCAGCGGTCTTTAATGAAAAACACACCAGCACTTCAGAGGATTTGAAATGCTGACTAGTTCCCTCCTGCTCTAATTCCTTCAGAGTAAGCATAAGAGCTTTTAGAGAAAGTTCAACAATTTAATTCTCTAATTAGACCTATGTACATAAATATGTTCCTAGCATTCGATTTGCCTTAGTTAAAAGTAGTAAAGTTCTAATTCAGAAGCAGGGTAAGGAAATACAATTATTTCCATGTGTTTTGGTTGAGGTTAACTATTGGGTAATAAATTCCCCAGTACCTTTGCTACTTTTACAATGTGCTTAGTGAAATTTAATGTCCAGGAGCAGAGATGATGACAGGCTGACATTTCTGAATACAGCCCTTCCAAATAGTTTGATACCAGGTCAAGTAATGAATTTGTGGTATTTTGGAGGATTATGAAGATTTTAATTTCCTTCTACTTTGATGTCACTTGGAAAGGGGCTAACAACTCCAGCACATCAAAATGTTTTTGAATAATATTTCTGAAGGCTTTTAGAGTCCTAATTTGAGTGAAATTTGGTTCTACTTTGCAAAGACTGTAGGACTATTCAAACACATAAGGCTTTTTTTACTAAAAAGCTTTTTTTGCTAAATAGTTATTTTTATCAAGACTTTTAATGCATTAAAATGCATTAGTCACATGTCTTGTTCAGTACTCAACACTGAAATATTACCTGCTCAGGGCTGAGGTGATAAAAAGGTGCAATGCACATATTCAGTAGCACGTTATCTGCTGTCATGGTACCACTTTTCAGGCAGAGTTCAGTCAAGAAAAGTTCTGTTTCAGGAATAAAATCTACCTGTCTATCCTTTCTTCTTCCTGCTTCTTTATTAAGCCTCTGAATGTGGAGAGCCAGCTGGACAATTTCCCTGTCTATTTCTGGGCCTAGGTGTTAATTTAAAATAATTGTATCGAATTTAAGTTGTCACAATTAGTGTCTGAATTCGCAAGAGCCTCCTGGAAGCTCAGCTTACCCTGTTCCCTCTGTGATGCTTCAGTGTCTCACCCCATAAGAAACCGTAGGCACAGCTGGAGGCTCCATTTCTGCAGTGAAAATGCTGGACATAATTTAGTTTCCTGGTAGTATTAAAGTAATGAGTCAAAGATGAGCATAAATGTTGAAGAAAAAGTACTGTGAGTTCCCCAGCTGAGAAATAAATGGTACTGATGGATGTGCTCTATATTTGCAAGGGTTTTATTGTGTGGAGGCATGTAGTTCCTAAGTTGTTTTTGTTTTAGCTTGACTGTTGTTGTTAGCTGAGAGATTTCACAATGAAGCAGTTTTTCACCCCAACCTGGCAAGCACTGATGTTTTTAAGAAAATGAGTAGCTACAATTTGTTTAGGTGAACTCTTTCCTATGGCCTCGTATCAGGCCACTGCAGTGTTTTCCTACAGAGAACACAGCTCGTGTCTACAGCCCCAGATGGGCGGATGGGTCAGTGCAGAATAATAAAGATGTAATTGCATTCATCCCTGCATTCAACATAATAATTAAAACCCCTCAAGTTCCAGATTTTTTTTTTATTAATAGCATTTGGAAATATTTTGCTTTAATGTTTAGAGTAACTTCTACAAATACATTCTCTGTTGTGCTAATACAGAAACTTCTTGTAATGGAGTATTTCTAGCATTGATATAAAGAAGAAAAAGGTAAATATCTGAGAAGAAAGTTATAAAGCTGTATTGAGGCACCCTAGAAACAGGTACATAAGACATTATATACATATACAATATAAGTATATTGCAGCAATTCATGTTCTACTTGTTTAATGTATATAAAGAACTTCATAAGAAAATTGCAAACTTTTCTCTCAGCCCACAAGGCTGCAACTTCAGAAGGTGAGAAATAAACCTTATTATTAATTAAGTATTATGTTAAGGATTTGTATACTTAATGACACTTCCAGGACTATCAGGATACAGTCCTAGTTATATTCTGTATTCTTCAGGGTAAGAAGTTTAAGATTTATTTATCTTAAAATATATTAAATGAAAAATTGATCACATTTGCCAAATCATTCCCTTTATGTATGTTTATTATTTTGTAATTGGCATAATATTCACTAGTGAGTCGGTGATGTGTTGGAAGTACTAATGCTACTACTGAGAGTGAACTATGAACTGGATCATTTTTTAATATTATGCTGAAAAATTCTGAGTGTTACCATCAAGCATCAGTTTGATCTCTGTCTCATTAACAGACCTTACTTAAGATGTCATTCATTCAGAGTTCATGGGAGGAATAATTAAATATCCTTTGTGTAGTGGTAGTTGGAATGGTAAGAAACCACAAGTGAGCTGAGTGGGAAGATCAGTAAGAATTTACAACGTACCTGGTAGATGAAGGCTTGTGCTGAATGCGTGCCTGAAGCTCTGGGCTTGCTCTTCTTTGAGACAGAGAGTGATAACAGCCAGAGGAGAATGAGAGAAGGCATCAGCAGTAATGAAAGGATTCTCTCCCCAGGAGAAATGGGGATCTCTCCAGTGTAAATAGACAATTTTACTGCAAAGAAATGCTTGGGTTGGACAATTTCTCATGCTAAAGGACCCAACTGATTCCAATACTGGCTTGAACTTTACTTAAAAACCAAGTGGTCAAATTCTGTGGCCATGGTTAAGGGAGATTTAGCTAATAGAGCTGGAGTCTGAGCCTCTGTCAGATCGCTGAGTGTGACTTAACTATGTTGCCTGGTTTACAGCCAACTACAGTTTTTCTGCTCAGGCTATGTCCTAATTTCAAAACAATATCTTCACTACATTTCAATCCCCAAGGGCAGGAGCTACACCAGATTTAATTAAAACTGGGAATGCTAATCAGCAGGTCTTCGTGCAGCTGAGAGATTTCTCACTGTCCCAAAGTTAAGTGGCTTTTGCCTTCTACCATTGTGGGAAGCACTGAAATAATGCTCCTGGACGACAGATCCCAGAGTCTGCAGTGCCAGTGTCCTTTACCTGAAAGTTGGGAATAGCAGCAAGTTCATTTGGGGGTAGTTTGCCTTCAGATACATCAGTGGAGAGGTCACATAATTGAATTCTGTAACAAAAACCCTTTCTACATTTCCAAATCACAAAACAACATCAAGAGTTTTACTGATGGACATGTGTAAGGAAATAAAAAGAACCTTGAGTAACTTAATGCCCTTCTCTGCACTGAACTGACAATTACACATTACTGCAGATTTCTGTTCAAGGCTCAGAGACCTCGATCAGCCAGACTGCCCCAGCCAGGGCAGGCACCTCTCTGGCCCTCATGGTCTGTACAACTGGATTTTCTTCCCAGGGTGTGCAATACAGGAGGAGAAGAGGAAGTAGAAGCACACTCAGAAGGAAGTAGGAAATGTCCTGAAGTTCAGCAGTTGCACGTAACCATTGAAGTCAACAAGGTGAGCAATTATTTACTTTGCTGCTTTAAAGAATGAAGGGGGGGAAGTGAGGAAGAGGGAAGCAAGTGGAAATAGTAAGCAGTAAATGTACATGCTTAAATTTTCACTGCTGTAGTGCTGTGTAAGAGTACAGAAATTTCATGGGTTTTACCTTACTTCCACAGGAAGTCTTGTGTTTGTATTTAATTTCTGGGAACCCAAGGGCAAAGCAAAGCAATTAACATGTCAAAGACTTAAAAATAAACTTCAGAAGCTTCAAGTAAAATACCTTTAGCTGATTAGTGTTACAATGCATCTTTAATGAGAAATAAATGAGGATTGCATTGTTTCTTAGGATAAGGAGAGGCCTTAGATATCTGCATTGATAATAGAGGGTTTAGAAATAATCTATGAGCTGCTTTTCTAGAAGAAAAATAGGAAACTTCTACATGGCCTAGTGCACAGATAAGAAAAACAAAGTGAAACGAATTTGTACAAGTCCTTTCAGTAAGAAGCTCATTGCAAGGTGAATTTTAACATAGTCCCATTGCTCTTTGGATTGTTTAGACTCAGCCCTTGATATGTATTCCTGTTTCTCTATTTTTGTCCAACTGGTTTTTCTTAAATTCTGATTTTACTAAAAAATTAATTTATAAAAAGTTCAGGCTGTAAAATGTAGAATTAATTTTAAAATGACCCACACATAAAATGCTACCTCCTCTTGCACCCACAGCAAACAAAATTCTATGGAAAACAAGGCTCAGAAATAGACTTCATGAAACATTTCCTTACAGTTATCCTGTCATGGCTGTGTACCAAATAAAGGGAATATGAAAAGTCCTTTGATTGGGAAGACTGGCAGCATCTATGTTTTTAAAGCAAATGAATTTTAAATATGCATGAATTTATTGTCTTTGTGAAGTTGCTGCAGAGTAAAAAGGAATGCTGTTCTCTGAACAATAATTGGTTTGTCTCAGCTTTCTAATTGGGTCACAGTGAACAGACAGAATGCTCTGGTATTTCTCTTTCTCTTTTACCTTGCTTTCTTGGAAAAGTGATTGCAACTAATCATTACTGCGTTGAGGCAGTGTACTGATAAAACCCAGTGTTTTTCATGAATGATAGATCCTCTTCTTCAGTCCTGTTTCTGATGGTATTGTATTGTTGAACACCTTAAAGAGCAATGTAGAAATCTGCAGTCTCAACAAAATATGCTGAGTGACTACAGCAATCGCAGTTATTGCTGGAGTTTATTTTTGGTAAAAAACACTTTACCTTCTGTATGGGGCTGTGGTGAAAATGAAATAAATTTGAATTATTAATATTACAGCATTTTACAGTCATATTTGGCATATTCCTAAATATGCCAAATAACATTCTAAATATCCACAAAACGAAGGACTGGGGATGGGGTGCAGGTGACAATACTGTTCTACAAAGCTCATGTGCTACATCACTTCTCTCCAGTTCTATCTCCAATTGCTCCAACAATTAAATAGGTTGGGAAGAGTTTTGTAGAAGGTCATAGCTCTTACCTTGTGAGCCAGAGCAGGAATGCTGTGAATCAGCCAAGCCTCTTTACTGGAGTATATGCACACTGAACAAGGTACCATGCAATCTCTGAAGGATCCTCTGCCTGGTGTGAATGCAGTGACCACCAGGGCAGCTGGGGAACCTTCCTCTAGAGTACACGTAAGTGCATAATATTAACAATATTATACACAGTTGGTATTTATATTTTGGTAACGGTGAAAATGTATTGATGTTGAGTTGCTGTGAGTACCCAGCAGAGGCAGAGGAGTAAATAGTCTGCAGGAGTGTCCCCTACTCCTAGAGAGTGTCAGGAGAGGATGGTGCCAGCTTCAGCCAAGGAGGGGAGCCAGTAGCACCTGATGGATTGTTTCCCACTTGTTTCATTTCTCACCCGTGTCTTCATGTTCTGATTTCATGAGGTGACAGCTCAGGCCCTGACCTCTTGCCTTCTGCTCCAAGCTAACTGCACTGAGTTACCTTAGGAATCTTGGTAAGGGAATCCCATGGGTTACCCCAGTCCCTCTGGCTTCTGCATCAGCTGCAGGACAGGATGACTCCCCTGCTGGAGTTACCTGTCTCCACCTGCAGTCCCTGGTTGGGCATAGTGGGAAAGCAGCTTTTCTACAGCTGAAGCAAAGTAAGGTGGCCCTACCTTCTCCTCATTGGCTGAGACAGAGCAAGACTTAGAAATAATAAAAGGGTAAGACTAAGTTAAGCTCAGGCTTTGCTAAAAAAGTGGCAGAAGGTTCATGGTCTTTGTGCTGTGTTCTGTTAGCAGCCTCCTGGCTTCAGTGCTTGCAGGGTACTGCAAGAACCACATTTTGCTGTGGTAATTTTATCTTTGTCTCACATGTATCCAGACACAGTCACTGCTGTCCTTCCTGGAGTGCTGCTGACCCATTATTCAGGAAACCCCTGGACAGGCAGGCTGCCCTGTGTAGGGCTGTGGATCTTGGTTTGTTAGAGCAGTATGAGCTACCTTTCTCTGTTGCTGGGCCTTTTTAATACGGAGAAAGGTGAGAAAGACTTGAATACAGATAATGCCATTACCAGTTGATTTAAAAGGCCAAATGGTAGTTTCTAACAATGCTATACCTTTCTAAGCAATGTTTGAGAAGGATAAGGTTATATTTAGAAGATGGATGTTTCACTTTCTGGCTGCCCAAAAGTGACATAATAGCATTATAAATTTAAATAGGATAAGGCCTTAATGGGTCTCCTAGAGGGAAAAAAAAGGTGTTTATTAGTAGAAATGTACTAAACTATCTGCATTTGACAAAGTGCTAATAGAGGAAATTACTTCTAGAGAAACAAATGAAAATGTCAATTAAAAAAAAGTAATGGCTCTCTGAGTTGTGGGTTGTGGTTTTGCTTTTGGAGTTTTTTAGGGTTTTTTTCTGAAAGAAGTGCTGGGTATGTTTCCTGTATTGCTTGAAATGCTTTTGATTTGTCTGTGTTGCCTTAGTTCCGTGAGTTGGGGGTTTTCTGGGGACACCCCCCCCCCTTTTGTATCTGCTGCTGCACAGTTGTATTTCATTTAGATTGGAAGCTAATTTAATATTCTGGTCTAATGCTTATTCTCTGTTGTATGTTTTGTTTCAGCAATTTATTTATGGAGCATTTTCCAATGAATTCCAAGAGCACAGTGCCTGCAGCCTAAACCACCTGGCTTTGCACTGCCATACGTGCCACGGATGTGATGCCAGCAGAGAGCAGGACGAGAGACATTCCTGGTAACTGCAGGATGTTAGTGAAGTGGAAATTCCCTCTTTCCAATGCTCTGATGCCAATCAGCTTTTCTCCCTGGTGGCTGGGTATCCTGAGGTGCCAGGTAATGTCAGGGTTGGCATGGCAGCACACTGGGAACTCGTGGCTGTGTGAAGGCTGCCCTTGCTTTAAAGGATATTGCTGTGTTCAGCTGGATGTGCACAGAAAGGCCCAGGAAGGGCATGAAGAGAAGCGGCCTTTCCCCGGCATTAAGCACAGTGACAGCAGGAGTGTGAGCCTGCAGTGACACACACACACACACTTGTGCCCTGACACAGGGGGAGCTGAGCCCTTCTAAGCAGTGAAATGTTTAGGTTTTACTGCTGCTGTTTGCTTTGCTTATGTTTGATGTGTCTTTGGTTATTTGTCTCATAGCAGAATAAACCCAGCTGAGGATAATGTCTGGAAAAACCAGACACTAGAAACCAAGTTGCTGAGCTGAGGTAAGAAGGGAATCATTGAGCAGTGACCATGGCACAGGCTGTCTGCAAATAGGGGTGGCAGGGGACACTTCACTTCTGCCAGTGTAAAATGTGATTAAGTTTTAACAGACATCAAGTGCTTAGTTTCTGTCTGTAATCTCCAGCAGCTGAATACTGTAGCCCTATAAAAATATTACCTCTGTTAAAACTTGCAAGATGAGATGCTGGACCCAAATGCACTAAAGGCAAACAGAGTGTATTCATGTCTTAATGGCTTTTTGGAAAGGTTCAGAAGTGGTGTATTCTCAAATTTGTTGCTTACAGTGAAGCTAGCAAACCAGGATTTCTCTCAAAGACTTCATTTTCAGTCATTTGCCTCATGTTCATAGGTCTCCACCTCAGACTGTACTTAATTATGTAGTATTTGGTTACCTTCACAGGTTGGTCTGGAGTTCTAATGTGTTCCACATTTAATAAGAGCCATCAAGGTTTATCTCATTCTTTTAGCAGCCTAAGAGAAACCAAAATGAACCGTGGTCACTTGATGTTTTTTAATCTCTGCCCAGCCTCTCGAGCCCACAGCAACAGGAGGACTTCCTTGCTCTTGTTTCATCAGCACTTTGTGTGACATCTTGCTTTAAAGGCAGTCAGATGCTGACATTGACAGAGAGTTACAATTACCAACCATGCTGGAGGTACCAAAATAATGTCCTCAACATCAAATGATGTTGTTTTAAATTATAATGGGGTCTCCATGGGTGAATTGTTTCATAATTTAACATATTTTATTTTTATTGACATAAACAAGATGAGACATGGTGACAGCAAGGACCTCTGCCATTTCAAATTAGTTAAGGCATCAGTATTAATTCTAAATTAACTAATTACACTAAGAAAAGTGAGGAAACACAATTTTTCATTTATACTGGTAAAAACCCACATTCCCAGCTTATTTTTAAACTTTTTACTACATATGGTAACGTCCAGCCACACACTGGTTAGATATCCTTCCCATGATTGTAGTGTATGACTGCTACGTATGAGACTGGGAAAATGTTCTCTCATTTTCCACATTCTGCTGAAAATGAGACTGTGAAAACATCCATCTAAGCACAGCCAGGTGGAGAATAAAAGCAAAATCCTTTCCTTTCTTTTTGAATCTAACATTACCTCTGCTCAAGCTGCTGCCATGGGGCTGCAGTCCCCAGGTGGCCCTGTCCAGCTGCAGGTACAGCCCCTTCACTGCTGCAAGGCAGGGCTGCAGAGATGATTTTACAGTCTCAGCAGTTCCACAAATCAGGCTTGAAGGAGCCTCCTTGATAAACTGTTGTGACTAAAA
This sequence comes from Oreocharis arfaki, assembly GCA_013398015.1. Lineage (NCBI taxonomy): Eukaryota > Metazoa > Chordata > Aves > Passeriformes > Paramythiidae > Oreocharis > Oreocharis arfaki. Next base: position 939,111 of record VZRR01004734.1, on the reverse strand, counting down.
TGTAATTAAACTGACTCTTCAGCACAGCATTTCATACCTCTCACCCTATCTAAATACCTGTAATACCCTCTAGGGAACCCTATTGTGTGTGAGTACATACATAAAACATGACAGAGTGCATTAACGACGCTCACCGTGTTCCTCCCTCTTCAGGTGATAAAGCTGCACCAGCTCCAATTCCAGATAACCAATGGCATGGATCGTAATGTATTCAACTAAATACTTAAAAACCCAACAGGTATGAGTTAATTACATGAAGACTTTATTTTCAACAAATTAGATACACTTGCTAAAAAAAGAGGCGGATTGCAGGGCATAAACTATTTCATGAATTTGTTTTCAAAGACTTGTTGCAGTGAACAAAACATACTTTTTAGGGTCTTCAATATTCTGTAGTATTACAGTAAGGCACTCTACATTGCATTTGGAAACCAAAGCTCTCCCCTTGTCTAGGAATCAACAAAGTAACTTCTGACCACAGTATTCTGTACAGAATATTCTGCCCATGCAATTATTCCAACTTCCCTAGCTAGGGCCAGGACATATGCTAATTGAATGGTAGTGAAATTTCAAAAAGAAAATAGTTGTTTCACCTTTAGTTTGCCAGTGACATTTTTATCAGCCTCATTTACAGACTTTTCATTATATAAAACTATATAATGGAAACTATAAAACTATATAACATTATATAAAACTTTATAACAGGTATAACAGAAACCCAAGCTGTGACTGCAAACTAGAATGTGTCTGCTCTCCTACTGCTCCTGGCTCTGAAGAGCTAAGAAAATAAAGTGTGGGAAATGGGATAAAATATGACACCAATGTAACAGGATATGATCTAAAAGTTGCTAAAAGTCAGGAGGAGTCTGCTGATTTCAAATGTTTTGAGATTTGTTTCTGCAAAAATGTGCCCTATTCATACTGTCCAGAAGGTAACAGAAATTACTAAATTTATTGATTTTGACATACCTTCTCAAGTTACAGGGTTATGCAGACGCCAGTTTCTCTGTAATAAGAAAGTATTATCTAGGAGTAAAGAGAAAATTCTCAGAACTGTACTTTTCAATGACACATTACCATATTAGCTCTGCTCTTCTCCCATTTTCCTCATAGGTCTCATCTTCAGAAAGAAAAACACGTCAACAACTTCCTTGTTATTTAGGACGATAACAAACTGAGAGCTGTTCTGGGACACTGCAGTCAGAAAGATGTAGTTCTGCTTGGGGAAACTTTATGAAACTGCTTATATTTACCTAATACAGCAAACCATCTTTTGACACAGCCTACTTGTGCTAGGCAAGCAAATCCAGCAGCTCCTTCTCTATGCCGTGGCTGCCCAGTTCAGTTAAGCTGTAGTATCTGTGCACCACCTTCTCCTCCGTCACAACCACCACTCGAAGCCCGTGGGTATCCTGTCCCAGCTGACATCCTATAGCTGATGACACCACCATTTCCAGGCCTTTGTAGGACCCTCCAGCATTCCTATGGTAATGTCCAGAAAATACAGCTCTAATGCCTGTTAAAAAGAAAAAAGACAGAGTATGGATTTAGTTAGCACCTTACAGGTGTCACATTTACCTTCATTCTTTAATGGCTCTTCAAGCTTAACATTAAAAAGAAACCATTTACCCAAACTTGCATTTTAAACAAATAATCAGTAAACAGTAGTAAATAATTCTAATAGTAAGAATTAATCAAACTTTATTGTGCTCCACCACCTGTGTTTAGGGTTACTGGACTATGATTTCTTTATGCCCTCTGCAAGGTGTGTTTGCTGCCTCCCCAGTCCTTTGCCTAGAAAGAAAGGACAGTCCAGAGACAGCTGATTAAAATTAGATACCTGCCTAGAGAATGATGGTACTGAAACACAGGTTCAAAGGCAAAGAGAGAGGAGCTGTATTCATCCATTAGCATGAAGAAAATTTACTTAGGAGAGCTTAAACTGTACACCCAAGGCCAGTGACCTTAATAAATAAAAAGGGCAAGACAAACAAAAAACATACATGAGAAGATGACTTGTAATCATTTCACAAGACACTGAGGGTACGACAGATGGAACAGAACCAGGTACATCAAAGGAATCTAACAAAGCAGAAGAGGTTATGAGTTTTAAAAAGAGGGAAAGAAAGAGGAGCAGCCAGGAATCTAAAGGTTCACACCTGCAAGAGTCAGGCTTGGAATGACATGAATTAACATCTATCTGGTATGGGGGACAAACATGGCAGGTTGACTCTGATTCCCTCTCTATTTTTAATGAATTGAGGCTGTTCAGTTTCCTTTTCTTTCAAAAAACCAGATTACTTATATTTTGGACTTTATTGGAATTAAAAAATACGGAATTTTTACAGAAATTTTGATGCAATTTGAAATCAAATAAATTGTGTCATCCTCACAACCAAACCAATAATTTCTACTTTTTGTTTCTGCTGTCTTGCAAACATAAACAAACAAACGGATAGAAGCTGTATTTGTTACTCTGAAAGGCCTTTTTCATTGTCTTTACAAGTCAAATTCATGCTACCAAATAGATTATTTTCCCCTCCCCATATATAAATTTTAATAAAATGTTTTTATTACTACAAAATTATGAAATCTTGAGTAAAAAAAAAAAGCAGTTTTGTTGTTTAGTACTTCTCTTTCCTGTCAAGGCTTGCAAAGCCCCTCACAAGAGAGTTGAGAATGCAGCTTCCTCCCCAAGAGAGAACATTCTGCCCCAGACAAAGCTTTTCATTCCCAGCTTACTCCAGCCTCCTTTGCCATTTAGCCTTTCCATGCTCTGCCCATAGGTACAGCTGAGCACCACAGTGAACAGCATTCAGCGTTTGTTAAAAAAATATTCATCAGTTTTCTTGCTAATTTAAGGTAGTGTGTGTTTTATTTGGAATGAAAACGTGGAGTTAGTATAAATAGCTAATTTTACAAACAGGACTTGGGATTATGTTTTGGCATGCTCAGTCTAAGGCCCTTGGGCCTTTGGTCCAGGCTCTTTACAGCTTCCTCAAGCTGCATCTAATGCTACTTTATACTGCTCTGAAACAGAAAAATTACTGGACCAGACAGCTAAAAATACTGGAAATTTTGTTGGAACGACAACCTTAAATGATATTTAAAAAATAAAAAGCTAGCAACAACTGATTTTGCCTTCAGACAGCAGAATTTTTGGAAGGCAGCAGAGGCTACCTAAAGCCACAGAGCTGTAATGAGGAACATGCTACAACTTCACATGGAAACCCTTATTTCTCTAGCCAGAAAAAACCTTCCACATTTTCTCCTGCAGTAGACTTAGACCTCTTTCACAGAGATAAAATGAAAAGAGAAGTAGGTGAACCCATCTTAAGACAGCTGGCTAACATCAATCCTTTGCTCTTGTGGGAGTGAGTGATCTGAAGACTGATATAAAATATATAAACTTGGCTCAAAGTATAGTTAAAAATTAAGCAGCTTTGAAAGCAAAATATAAATTATTCTGCTGTGTGACTGTTAAGAGCTACGTGGGCTTTCGTATTTCAGAGCCAAGCCCTTCTCAAACAGCAAATGAGTCAAGGTAGAAAACAGAATGAAGCCACCTTGTCACTGAGCAGTGCTACATGGGCCTTGTCAGCTCCAACTTGGCTGTTCTCCTGTTCTGGTGTACCAGGGCTGACTCTCCTGCTGCTGGAACCACTCCTCTGGCTGCTGCATGAGCTACACTTGTGAGTAAGGCAGCAGGGCAACTTTGGGAGCTTGCTGTGACCCAGCTCCACAAACCCAGCAAAACTGGTGAAGTGTTTTTACATCTTGGGAGAAACCCAGTTAGAGTCCCTCAAAAGGCAATGGTGGAATATAAAAGTCAGTGATGCTGCTCCTGGAACAAGGCAACAAGGCCTTTTCAGTCTATTCAGCATTCTGCACGTAAGCAGAGCTACTTCAGTCTATGAAAAAATTAAGAACAAGTAAGAATCATAAACCCATAGTGAGGTGCAAACCCATGTGACACTTTTAGTAACAGAAATAAGTACTTCAGAAAGGAATCAAGTTCTCTCTTTTTACTGGAAGCATCTGTGTCCTAAAGTAGCATCTTCCCACCAGCCAGATAATTTAACATTTGGGTTTAAAACAGGAAAAGAAGCCAAGACTTTGTGTCATCATATATGTAAACCAAACCCTGACTAAGTGTAATTAGGACAGAGGATACAAAAGCCATAAAGAAAGTGTAGTTATGCTAAAGAAAAAAAAATCCACCTGTCTGATAATTCAAGAAAATATTTTGAGAAACCCATCCCAGACAGGGACAGACACCAGTAAAAAATTGTGCCAAGACTTCAGTTTTCAGATACCCTTTAGTGCTAGTATTAACTCTTGTTACTGCTGGGTTCCAGTATGTTACATCTTGAACAAGGAAACAAACAGGCCACTGCTGGGTACTGACAGGAGGCTCAGTGCTGCTGTTTCTCTGCAGGAGCACATTTGTGTTCACTCAGCTGTCCTGCACCCACTTTGTGGGTTAGCACAAGGAGGAAAGCTGAACCAGTCACTGCAATAATAATAAGATGACAAGCAGGCAATTTACTTTGCTCTTGCTTTTGATCTTTAACATAAAAAGAATCTTAGAGATGAATGCACTCAAAGTTATTAATTTCAGATGTTTTTCTAAAGTAATAATGTCAAGTTGCTAGCAACAGACACCCCCCACCCCCTTTTTTTCCCCTCTAACTCTGTGAGGAAAGAACAGTGTCCAGGCAGACCTCACTTTTATAGCCCACTTTAATGTATCCCCAGGTCAGTTAAATGCAGCCAGCTATACATGAAAACATACAGTCCCTTCCCACTACAACAGAAGAAAAAAAAGTGATTTGTTTTTAATCACTGGTTTCTTAAACAGCAGTTGGAAAAAGCATTGATATAAAAGCTGTATGAAATACTGAAAAACTACTGTGTAAATAAATGTCCAAAGAACAGCACCTTCACAAGCATTATTTCATTTTCTATAAAACACACAGTTATCTGAATTTAAATGTGAGTGGAGGCTTTGCAGTATCCATTTACTAAAAAAAAGCTGGATCCATTACTGCAAGACCTTATTCATACCTAATGGATTATTCATTAAAGAAAAAATGGATTAAAATCAGAATAAAGTAAGAAAATGTGCAGTTACTCTAAAAAAAAAGCAAAACAATCCACACATCCTGTCTCTGATCATCATCATCATCATCTGATGTCAGACTGCAAACACAACACAGATTATAGAGTATCTGCAAAGGAAAAAAAGTCTGACCTGCCAAATTAATTTCTGAACAGGGCAGGCTCCACCCAGCCCTGGGTACCAGGTGTTGTTCTGTCTGTGCTAAAACTGTACTTGGATCATGAAAACACCTAAACCCACTGAGCTTCATGCCTGCTACCAAACATGAGTTTTATCAGTCAGTCAATATGCAAAAAAAGTCAGTGTCTTTGTAAAGAAAGGCTTAGATACAGGAATTGCTTCTGATTTTAGTAAACAAAAGCTGTTCTCCTGCCATGCAATTTACCGTCATTTTCTGATCAAGCACAAAATGTCCTTTTTAGTTCTGATCTGAAAAAGCTGAATCTAAAACACAAAAAAGTTTTCCTTTTCCAAAGATCTCATCATAACTCTTTTTCCCTTTAGAATAATGCATCCCTACTAAAGAATGAAACACCTATTTTGGTACAAGTTCTTTGAGCCCAGAGCAGCCCACTTAGCAAAAATAATTAATGATGTAACAACCAACCCAAACAAGGATTGTTCAAGAGTCATCTGATGAGATGTAATACTTGCATATGTTGATAAGCCTTAGACTCTTCATGGGTTCAACCACGAAAGAAATTAATAAACACTTTGGTTTGATGCTAATTCACACACTGCACTATGGCCCTTGGGGCTGTAAGGCCACGCAGAAGGGAGTGAGGGGAGGGGAATGACCAGCTCCTGCAGTTCAGCATGCTGCCTCTCATGCTACCTGTTTCATAAACAGAATCTTTAAAGCACAACTCAATTTTAAATAAATTTCAAACGAAGTTCATATTTTAATTTGGATACCTTTTCCCAAGTCAAAACCACAGCATGAACACTTGACTCATGGTTTCTATTGCAGACATTTTTCAACAGGAAATTCAAAAGCACCTCTGAAGACTTTCCTCCCTGCTCTCGTTCCCACTGTCTGCTTTCTAAATCCAGCTCACCAAATAAGTAGTGGAGCTTCAGCAAGCTCTTGATTTGCATCTTCCTCACTTTAACAGCTTTTGGAAGTTGGACAATTTTTACCAGCATTTCCCATCTTCTCTTTTTCTGCTGGTTGTCTCTCCAAGCTTTGTGACCCAGCCAGCACATTGTATTAAAGGTGCTGTTCTTACAAAGGCTGTAACAGGTACTGTTCCACTGCCCCACTGGCCTAGCAGGGAAAGGTATCTCCACAAGTGTCTGAGACCTGCTCTGGATGCTGCACAGAAAAGGCTGATACAGAAAGGGACCAGGAGGCTTCAGGGGATTGAAGCAAGCTCAGAAGCAGCTGCCTATATACAACCATCACATCCTCACAGGCTGCAGCAGCTCTGATTTTAAAGAGATTATTCTCTGTAACTGTGGCCATCTTACAGCACTTCTGAGCTCCCAAGCAACCCAAACCAGAGAAATATTCTGAAAGAAACCAAGTCCTAAATTAAATATTCACCACCTTTTTCAACCCTGAATAAGAGATACTGAAGAAAATGAGAAGAAAACTTTAGCTATCCCAGTGTTGTTAGCACACTGTTGACTTTATTTCTGACAAGAATCAGGTGAGAAAATACTTCATTACACAAAAAGAAACTACACGGAGCATCATGCAGGAGGCAGTTTGTCTGTCATCAGGAGAAGGAATTGTACAGAATTTTAAAAGTGCAGCATATTCCTTCTACAAATTATCATTTATCACTCAGAAAAACCCTTCTGTGGCACCAGGGAAAAGGGTCAGCAGGATTTGGAGGCAATTGCATTGTAAGAGGACAAAGGCATGCAGCTGTGTCTCACGGGTAATTCCCCTGGCAGCAGGAACATCCCTGCCTTACCTTACTGAGCAGGTGCAGTCCCGTCATTCCCAGACTCTTCTCCCTTACTTGGGACTCTACTGCTGCCTTCTGCAGTGTAGAGAAATGTAAGGAAATGGAAGACTGGGCACGTTCTCAACTCCATTTGGGCAGGAAGGAAAGGGGACTCTGGCCTGCCTTCACTGTGTGGCCCAACAAACAGCCACACCTTTTCTATTCAGTGTTTTGACCAGCCTTTCTATTTAAGGAATAGTCAAATCCTGTTAATGTCTCCATTTAAACATGAAATGCAAGACAAATCATCTTTTTGCTTTATTAAACAAACAGGAATATTCTGTAACCATGCAATGGTAAGATTTTGTGAAATAGGTAACACCTCTTTTCTTAACTTCTTGAAAAAATTTACTGTTTTCTAGTTTAATTCAAGAAATACAGACTGAGCTCCAATCTCTAGGGAAACTGAGTTGCAATGACACAGACGGGATGGAAAATAATAAACCCATGTTTACCCTGAAATATAAAAAAATAACAAAGAAACATGCACCTGGAAAACATTTTTTCTCACACAATCAGATAATATTGGGTTGTAATTCAGACTTGAACTGGTTTAAATTCCAGGGGTGTCTGACTCCAATTTCTGTACTTACACTCACTTCTATGGCTTGATTCCAAAACCCCCTGAATTCAGAAGAAGCTGTTTTCCAACTCTAACCCCAAATGTACAAACCCCATTTTTGAGGCAGGTTTGCTGTGTCCAAAAATGTGACTGGTCTTGCCTTAGCTGGAAATCAAACTGCTCAACCCAGCACTATGGACAGAGTAAAAATACAGGAAAAAACATACCAATATAAAAATAAACTAAAGAAAAGCAAGCAGATTTTCCAAATTAGGAGGAGAATGCCTGGAATAATCAGCATAAGCAATCAGTGGCATGCTTTATTTAGACTGAGCCTTCAATTAAATAAATGCTTTTCTCAGCAAAAGCAAATGAGACTGTAAAAGAAGGAGAAGGCTAAATTAGTGCAATATGAATGACATAATAAATATGTAATGGGTACAGTATAGACCTTGCCTCTCTTCCCATGTTCTCTGTAGAGAATTCTGAGGGAAAAAAAAGTGGTTCTGACTGAACAATGAAATTTATCACATGGTTCAGATTATCACCTTTTAAGTGCTGATTAATGAACTGTTTTGTAAAGTAACTGCAGACATGAATCAATGTTCACTGCATTTCATGTACAGATTGATGGCTCTCCACCCAGACTGCAGGTGAAGTTCAAAGCAAACTAAAGAAGGCATTTCTCCACAGAGCTGAGAAACATGAAAATCCCTCCTGCAGACCATTGTGAAAGTTGGCAGTCTTCACAATCAACTGAACAAATCTAGAGAGGAATCACTAAATTGCATTATGTTGATAACATTAGTATGACACAATAAGTCCTTGAAAGAAAAATTGTTCAAGGTGGGAAGAGGCCTGGAAAGAAAGACCATTATGCACTTTTCTATCCTGTGTCCTTCACAAGGGTTTGGGGAGTAGGAGCAGCAGAAGACTGGGCTACTGGGACCCTCATTCTGGTCCCATTTATCTACTTTTCTGTTAGCTGTTCAAGTTCCATGATAAAATTAGATTTTGAATATAATTCTGTTTATCCAAAACTCCCTGATTCACCAGACAAACCTCTTGCTCAGTCAAAGACTGAAGAAAGAAGACAGAATGGAAAAAGCTGATCCTAGATAAATTTGTCCCCAAAAATTAAGAGAGCTAGAGCTAGAGAGGAGCAGCAGTAGAGCCAAAGCAGAAGCAAACAGGTGGAGAAACAGTTCTGTAAAGACATAAAACTGTATTGGAAGATGTGAATATTATCAACACTCTTGTACCTTTTCATAGCTTTCAAAGACAGGAGAACCAAATATCCAGGCACAGGGAGATGCTGCTATGAGATGTGTGTGCACACCCCCACACAGGTAAGAGTACACAGGTATTTTGTAAAAGGCAGTGTTTCTGGCAAATACAACCATTTAAGTAATATGGATAAATTGATCTTGAACATTTTCCCTGGAGCATCAGGCACAAACTGGCTTTTCTTTCTTCCTTTCACTTGCAGAGCACAGCTGCTGTCTGAAGTGCTGAGCAGTGTGGTCAGTTCAAGAGCAGTACCTGTTCTCACAACAATTCTGCACTCCAACATCAGCTTCCCAACAAGAGCCACATTAACCACAGGCATTTTTTGCTGCACCTTTTTTCTCTCCCTGCGCACGTGGTACCTCATCTTTTCAAGACTCCAGTGCTACACAACAAATGGTAATATTTAGAAGTCTTTGAAAACAAAATCTCTTCAGTGGAAGGGAATCGATTTTATCTCATTGCAGTTTCGGAGTGCTCGCATTGCCTCATCTGCCAAGCAGGTGTTACAGCAGCAAAGAAAGATGTGAAAGCATCAGTCACAGCATTGTTAACAGAACTGCTCAGTGCTCAGGCAGTTCTCAGACCCTGTCATCCAAAAAAACCCCAATAATTTCCCACCAACAAAGCTCCAGTAGAAGGAAATAGTCCCACTGGTAAGTATTGGGGATCAACACCCTCCCTTTCATAAGCTCTTTGGTCAGCCCTCAGTAACATATAGAATTATTTTGTGCAGCCCTTTTGAAGCTGTTGTCCTTCCTCCTCAGAAGGACTGTATGAATCAAATAGAACTGAGTAATTAGAATTTACATTGCACAGCTCTATAAGCATCTCAATAAAAATATCCCATGCACTCCTGTTTCCAAACGTTATCCTGCAAACATGCAGGAAACCTCTGCCTTAAATGTGCTTTGTCACAAAGGAACCAGGAGTTTGATGCAGCTGGCTGTCAGTGGGTCTGTGTAAGTGGGAGACAAGATATCTATTTTGCACAGTATATTTATGTCAAAGCTTCTTTCTATAGGACAATACTAAATAGAGCTATACAGACAAGGATTTTAGGGTCACTTGGGTTTCCTGTATAATCACAGGAGAAACAACAGGCACCGCCAGAGGGTGATTCCAGATCACCTAATTAGAGCACTGGTCTAAATAAGCCTTTAGAGGTGCTGTCTCTAGAAGGTCACTCTGTCTTTGAGGTTCATTTTTGTGAATGTCTCTTGTGACCTTTCAGCGGAATTTACTTCCTGGTTTTGTTTTCCATTTAAAAGTGATGATTTCTCAGAGAGCTGACACAAACCCCAAACAGTCCTGGACTGCTGTGTGCTCTAAGGATCAAGAAGAAGCTTTAGCCCACTGGATAAAACTGATGTCAAAAATCTGTCCAAGAAGAAATATTACTTAATGTCCTTATAGACGATACATATTTTGTACTTGCTGCTGAATTTCTGAAAAAAAAAATTAAAAATCTATGTATATGTGTATCTCCATGGAAAATTTACATTACCATACCTGGGGAACTGTTCTTACACAGAATGTATCAAATATGGTCACTCTACCTGTGCCCTAAACAAATAATTGCAACCTTGAAAGAGGTTGATCTCAATCACTGAAGTTGAGAGTATTTAAATGATCTTAAATATTGACACATAAGCGCTGAGATTACTCACTCAATGTATGGGCTTTGCCAAAATCAAGGTCTCAATGGCAGGAAGATGAAAATATTACTCCCCTGTCAACTCTGATTACACAACAAAGAAAATAATGAAACATAGCATATGTTGTCTGGTAAATTTTAGAAACAACAGCTTTCAACACTCCATGCTTTAATTTTGTGCTCAAATATATCTCAGCTGTGGATGTTCTGAAAGCTTCTTCTTCCTTTAACACTACTCTCCTGTCATAACATTTCTAAGAGGAGAATGCAGATATCACACTCTTTTAATGAGTAAAGGTGTCAGAAGTTACAGCACCTCCAGTCACAAATATAATGAAAAAATACACCATTTAATGAAGTTAGGTTGTTATTTTTGCCCCATGCACATATTAAGTACTTTTAACCACATCTGAAAAACTGCTTTGAAGACACTTGGATGAATTTAAAACTTTTTCATTAAAAGAAGCTGAAGACTGTAGGGAATTTCCTTCTGTATATTTCTATCTCTGGTATAGTTATTTTCTCTAAGATGCAACATCTCTCAGCTACATAAACCACCTATATTCTTCATCCAACTCTGAAACAAGGTCTTTTTTCAACTCTGTTGGTGAAAAACCAGCTATTAATTTAGGTTTTATTCAACAGAGCTCTTAAACAAGTTCACACATTTGCTTAAATGCTTTAGTTCATTTGTGCCATTAAGAAACATTTATTACTATATTGTATTAAGTAATATAAGTAATGCTCAGTGTGTCAGTGATGGTTCTCAGGACAAAAAGTCTTTAAAAGATTGTTTATAGCTCACCAAAAATACCCACACTTTTCAGGTCAAAGAAAAAAAGTATTTAACATCCTAAGAAAATTTTACTGGAATAAGATATGTAAGAAAAAGTAGGTCTTCTGTTACATAAACTGCTTAATTTGAAAACTAATTTGCTGCTTATGTTTATCAAAGACATACGACTTGCAGACCAGATTTTTGGCTAGACCATTTACTACTTCTTTATTTTCCCTACAATGCTATGAGGAAACCTATTTATATCAGCACTGTAAAATCCTTACAAGCTGAATATGCATTTCATGCAGCAGAGTCGAGTGTCTCCAGCAGATCTTACAGATGAGAACGTCAGGTCAGCTCTTTCACAGTTCTTGCACACAGGTTTTTTCCGTATTTAACTTCAGCACACAGAAGAGACAGAGCTTTGACAACTTAGGCTAAACTTGCAGAAGTTATACCAGTATACCTTCAGAAAGGTATCTCTCCTTAAATGCTAAACTCTGTTCTCAACTGATCTGGTTTTCACTGTGACCAAAATCATATTTTCCAAGGACAACAGTTGTTACAATACATTAAAAAAAATAAAGGCCTAGCAGGATTTCTTAGACATGAAGCTTACAAGTATGGTTTAACTTTGCACAGTAGTAATACATATTTACAAGTGCCAGATTTTCAATTATAAATATTTATCATAAGGACATGATTTTATCTTTAATTAGCCCAAATGTTAAGGACACTTCTAATGTGAGAAATGTAATCCAGTATTTCATACCAGATGTAGCCTCTACAGCTAGCCTTTTATCTCTGCTTGTAATGAGCAGATACTTACACCAAAACCATTATGTAACATGGGAGCGATTACAAGATAATAACTACAAAAGACCTGGGCTTTGGAATTAAAATAAGAATGTTCTGAAGTTGCATACCTCACTTTAAAGCACCTGTGCAATATGACCATACTTGAGGTATCTTATTATTTCCTACACATATCCCTAGGAATTTCTTTGTTCTTGGAAAGGCCTGAATTACGAGATTGTCCTTCCCTTCCTGTCCCTCTCTACCCGGCTGAGTTATGGCTCCGTGTTTGACACTTCCAGGAAAAGTATAAACATGAGAACCGGGATAATTACAGGTCTGATTCCGGGTTATAAACAATTGAAATGTGATGCCCAGCTAATAATGCCAAACACAGCAACCCCTAAACCATCCTCGGTACTGACATAATGACACAACAAACCTTCGGCATGGTTACAAACACTGAAACAGCGAGAGGAGGGAAGGAAGGACGGAAGGAAGGAAGGAAGGATGGACGGACAGAAGGAAGGCAGGAAGGCAGGAAGGCAGGAAGGCAGGAAGGCAGGAAGGCAGGAAGGCAGGAAGGCAGGAAGG